>QVOA01021296.1:0-33023 GCA_014825685.1 Pseudomyrmex cubaensis
AGAGAGAGAGAGAGAGAGAGAGAGAGAGAGAGAGAGAGAGAGAGAGAAGAATATGGTCATTGTAATAAAATGATCTCTCTCAATATCTCAGCAATTAGATAATCGAATTCTAGAGATCACGTTAATGGGCCTTATTTGATTTGACCTTATTCGATTGTTTTTGCAACTGCAAGTATGTGTACTCGGCTTTGGCTACTTCACAGTTACCGGATGCTTTTTACGTACACAGGCAACACTGTGTAACAGTGTTTATTTATGTAATAAAGAGCATATCAGTGTGTCTAACTCACATTAGTAGACACTGTGTTACACAGTGTCGCCTGTGTACGTAGCTGGAAAACCACGTAATGATGATGCATGCTACAGTCAACGATATATATACAGGATGTGTCTAGTAATAGCCGTAAAATCGTTTGTGAGCAAATAGAGGATAGAATTGCCAAGACCTATCGTCTTTTTCGGATAATGTCTTTTACTTTAAAATGCCAGGTGCGGACGGACTTTCAGAAGGCGTCCGCAGTGAGTACAATTGTCCGAGATTTTAAAGAATTTTCTAAATATTTTACTTCATTTTTTCCACATTACTCTGAAGTAGAGTTGCTATCCGATCTTTTTTTCCTTGGACACTTGACTGCAATTCTATGTATATTATCTATGTGTGTGTGTGTGTATACTATACTAACTATATTATATATAAGCATTCTCTTTAAAAAGTGAAGCTATTTGGCAATTTAAATTAGAATGAGTTGTTTACATTTCACTCTCAGAGGATGACTGTTAAAAATTGTTATATTTGTTTTACAGTTATTAAGTACTATACGTTACATGTACTATATTACGTGTATAAACTTACAAACACATTTCATATATTTATTTTATTCAAATAAAATATATTACTCTTTCATATATTTTGCATTTTTAATATTTTTCTAAATACTGTATACATGTCGTTGGCATTCACATAATTCATAGCATTTGACAATTGTAGTACGAATATGTTCATTGCTTGCTTTATCTCTTTTTTTTAGTATTTTTTTTTTATTCGTTTTTTTTACTTTTATATTCCTTGTTGAAAATAAATTGAAATAACAAAGGCGATACAAGTGACAAGTTCTTTGTTTACTGTTTATTTAATAAGAACAAATTCGTTTAACAAACGTTTTGATTCTACGTCTAGATTTTCATCAGTGTATTCAGAATTATTTGCAAATGGAAGGTTGCACATGTTTAGAATGATTAGTCACTTTTAATAATAAAATAAATGTCACTGTAAAGTTATTATAAGTACTAGATAGTTACTGTCAACAATTCTCTGGTAGAATGTTCTAATTGATAACTTTACTGTGTGTGACACCTATTTTATTAAAAGTGACCAATCATTCTGGAGATGTGTAACCTTCCATTTGTGCAAATAATTCTGAATACACTGATGAAGATCCAGACATGGAATCGAAACGTTTGTTAAACGAATTTATTCTTAATCTAAATAAACAATACACAAAAAACTTGTACATCACTCGTATCGTCTTTGTTATTTCAATTTTACTTTTATATTTTCTTTTCTTTTGCTATATTCTTTTTTTATATAGTATTATTAACATGAACTTCAATCGTCGATGCGATTTTTGTGAATACTCTTTGTTTTTATACTGATTTTTCCTTCTTTTTTCACTAATAACAAGCAAATATTGAAGGTTAGCTAAATATAGTAGCTGTCACGTGAGAAAAACAGTAGAGGTAAACAGCTATTTCATGCTATTTTAAACCAAATCTAGCTTTATTTACTATCGAAAACATAGAAATGCTCTGTCTAGTTATATATGTTGTTGGTTACAGAGCATTTTTACTTTGAAAAATTTATCATTTTCAAGGCAAATTTTAACATTTTAAATAAAAGAGTAGACTTTCAAAGAAATTTCAATGATTGGTTTACTTTATAAGTCTCTCTATATCCAGAATAGTGATGGAATTGCCTTTAATTTAGCATTTTAATTATACATACTTTCTCAGTGTTTTTAAACTTGTGTTCTGCAAGAGTATATTTGATCATGTTGATAACAAATAATATAAATCTTAAACTACTATTTTTCTTTTTGTGTAAAAGTTACAAAACATTAAAGCAAAATTTTTATTCTCTGCCATGTCTCTGAACAATCTCTGCAGAATCTAACGTTTTTTCTTTCAGAATAAAATAAAATTTGTAATTATAGGAGAAGAATTTGATGTAGACGACTAAACAAGTGTTGGAACTCGATTAATAAAATCGAAGCTATAAAAAAAACAAAGCTATAAAAAAGCCAAAGCAAGAATAGTCACAAGACAATGGAAGAAGAACAAAATAATACAGCTAAATATTTGTGTGTAGTAAGTAAAATATTTTTAAAATATATTGTTAAATAGTTCTAATATATATATATATATATATATTAGAACTATGTATATTGAATATGTATATATATATATATATATATATTACATATCAATATACATACCAATTTATTTTAAAAATGCATTATTTTTACAAGATATGCATGAAGCGTTTTACATCAACTTTAGAATTGATTCAACATAAAGACGCTCATCCACACGAGCTGCATGTATGTTGCACATGTGGAAGATCTTTTATATGCTCGCATCGTCTAAAAAATCACTTAAGAACCGTTCACAGATTATCTTACCAGTGCAATGTAAGAGAAAGTTTTTAAAAAACTATATGTGAAATGTACATGATATGTAATGCCATTGCAATGTATTATTTTGTTCGCAGATGTGTAATAAACATTTTACTACGGTTTCTGGTCTTAATAGGCACAGACAAATACATTTTCAAGTAGAACATAAATGTAATTTTTGCAACAACAGTTTCAAACATTGGGAATATCTGAGAAAACATTTAAATATATGTGTAGCTCGTAATAAGGAAAATTGATGTACTCTATGTAATATTAGTTTATTAGGACAATTTTTTAAGAACATAATTTTATGCATATTATTTGTATCCAATAAAAAATATATTATTCTTTTTATGATGTATAACAGGAGTGACGAACTTCTTTTCTGCCAAGTACCATATCAGTTTTCTACTATTTGCAATACGCTAGTGCAAGTAAGCAAGCTTAGCGGAATAAGCGAGTAGGCGAATAGAAGAAGATAGTGGCTTGCGAGCCACCAGTTCGTCATCCCTTATGTATAAGAAGTTTATAATCCTTAGCAGAAATATTTTAAATTAGCAGCTTTTCAATGTTTACCGCACGATTATAATAATTTACATAAAAAAAAATAATCTGTTTCTTAGATTGTAAGTTTTCAATCTAAGAAAGTAAGATAATCTTCATATTGCACGCTTTAATCTGAAATACGAAATTAATTGAAATGCATATACTGCGTACATGTACAACAAGTGACGCAAATGTTTTGAAGCACTTACCGAATTCGTACAACAAGGCCATGTATAAGCAGACTACTTCGCAGATTGAAGAGCGGGACACTTGCCGTCGTGTTTCAACTACGTAATGAAATTTCGTATGCGTATTCTAACTTAATTGAATATTCAAAAAGCGAACTCGGCGTTTGAAAAAGAACGTAAATGTATGAGCGAGTTGCTCGCGGATATATCAACCTTCTCTCGTAAACCAAAGAAATATGAGAGCTACAAGAGTTGTCTGGATATAGTCTTACAAATATACTAGATCTCCTTATAAATACTATATCTTCTTATAAATTTTTTAAATTGTACTAACGTACAACCTTCTGTAAAATAAGAAAAAATCAACAGAGTTTCTCAAAAACTAGTCAGACAACAAAGAAGATTAATCAGTCTTTCTTACTCTCAATAAAACATAAATTTAATTAAATCTTGTTTTCCTTTGATATATAATATGTATACATATATAAGGCGTGTCATAAAAGAAAGCATGGCATTTCTTCGTTAGACGCTTCGATATAAAAGGGAGCTTTCTGACTACGGGAGCTTGCAGAATCCCCGAGCGGCGTAATAAACTTTTATTCGCAAACTCACCCAAACGAAGCACTCGTAAACTAGTAATTTCCTCAGTGTTTTAACGCAGAGTTCATTTTTTCTCGTGAGGGAAATACCCCTGGCATTTGCATCTAACCTGCGACGAACGCGTTACATTCCTTATGTTAAAACTGAATTCCCTTTTGTTTACGAACGAATGGACGTGCTACTCGGCACGTTTCTCAACTCGGTGATAAGTTACATTCCGCGAACAGCTACATAAATCTATGATCTTCGTGACGCTTACGCCGCGACGCGTGCAACTTGCTCTGAAATGAAAATTTCTTTTGTCGTTTCTCGCGCGTGCGATCGATATGAGCGACAAGAAACCGCGAGCGTTTCAGTCATCTGTTTAGCACACATCTTGTAAGGAGCGAAATCAATAGCGTTAAAGAGCACGTTGTGACACATAGTCATGTGTGTAGTTTGCAATTATGATGAAAAGTTTTTCAATATATCAAAGAGAGAGTTAAATGCGTGTTTTTTTTCGTACAAAAAAATTGTTGTTCTCTCACAGATGCCGCCGAAATATTGTTGCAGGGGTAAATCCGCCATAATGATAAATCAAGTTTACTAATTTACGATTGTCACAAGCAGTTGCGTCACATCGATGTTACATCGATCGGGAGAAAAAAAAGATAAAAAAATTTACGGCGACAATTAGCGCAGCAATGTCTTGCAAGCAGTTAGCTGATTTTTATTAGCCATTATCGTCGTTCTCGCAACGTGGTTCCTGTACTGTATAGTTCTTCTCCCCTTCGCGGCGGCCGAATTTTTACTGCTGACGGTGTACGATATTGCGACGCTTTTACGACGACGCGTGTATACTGACGCGAAACATTGCTGTGGTCCGCGCCACATGAAAGAAGGCACCTGCGGTGACGCGCCGAGCAGAACAATTAGTCGTAAATGTTCACAGAACGTCGTGTATTACGTCGGGGAGAGAGGGGAGATGGCGCGACAAGCTTTTATCGTTGATGTATCGTTTAATGGCAAAGCACGTGGTCACCGTTTCGCATGGGGTTAGGAAATTGCGAGTGTGCCGAAACGAGGCACACAAACGCGCCTCGCATGTGTGTTAGTAACCGAAAAGGAATGCGGGAAAACACGTTTGATGACCGTGCGTCTCCGCAACGTCGAAGATGTAGATTTCACAAAAAAAAAGCGTTTGTTCGCGTCACAACGACTTTTCCCTCGTTTCTTCGTAGATTTAGCTTGTCATCCAGGATTCCAGGTGATGGGCCACGCTCGGGCGTGGTACGGAGGGTACTGAGATGCGAAAATAATTCCTCTCCAGACGGTCGTTACGCTGTCGTTAACCCATTAACGCATCGATCACACAGCCGAACAAAGAGCGACGTCGCTCGTTCGTCGACGACGAAGCGCCGCTGCATCGCGAATTTGCGCTACGCGGGTCGCTCAATTTTTATCTGCGTCTCGCTTCTTTTTTTTTTTTTTTTTTTTTTTTTTTTTTTTTTAGAACTATCGTAAAGCGTGCCATAAAGATGCTGCAGCTGTTGTGCTGCTGGCTTACGTACACGCTGCACGTCGAATAAAGAAGTCCGTTGTTGCTACATGTTACGATGATACCGCAACTACATGTTACAGCGATGTATTTAAAATATGAAATGCTCAGCACACAAATCGGATTGTTTTCGATTCAATTACAATATTATTTTATTGAGATGCGAGAAATTACTTTTTTCTCCGTACATGACAAAACTTTACATAAAATTCCTCTTTCATAATGGAAAAACTTTGCTTTCTTATACGTTACGGAAATGAAATAAATTTTTACAAGTGAATGAAGATGGAGAAGATATCTCTATCGTGATATATGTATCTATTCGATGTTTGCTTCGAAAGTTACTCGATTGCTCGTTGTAGATATTAATAAATTGTCCCTCCCCCGGGGGACGCATTTTCTTTCGCTTTCGTTCTCCGTGCGGTGGATGTTATATTATTGTTTGTGTACCCAGGCGGTCCCCGATACTGCGGCAAGCTGAAAGAGGGGCATTTCGCCGGGAGTCGCGAGGGCAATTACTCTCGCAGTTTTCGTGGCCGCGGCACAGGGCGGTGACGCGATTTACGGTTTCGCAAGGCAATGTAATAACCTATCTAAGCCTCCTCTCGGAGGTTCTAATCCCGAGTTACGAGGACCCGGGAACGATTTAGTCAATCGTACCGCCATAATGATATCGTAATATCGCGTTCCGCTACGGCGAGGAACGTCGCGAGAGATACGGATGCTAAGCTAATAATAAATGAGTTTGTTGTTCGAAACGGCTCGTGCGTAATCGCTTTTGTCCGCTTATACCGGTGGAGCAATGAGTTAAGGGCCGTTTCCACTTCGGGACGAGGGTGAATGCAAATGTATTTGTGTTTTCTGTCTCTGTTGCGTCTCTGGGTCGAGATTTGGATTGTTTCACATTTGCGACATATTAGAAAATATTTATTAGTATTGTAATTCCTGATCTAATTTATATTGCAAAGTATAACGAACTGCTTATGACAGAATCATGAAAAAGAAGTGTCGTGAAACGCCTTTCGTCATTAGCTCGAATAAAAAAAAAATAAAAAAATCAAAGATCACAAACGATCTTCATATTTCCCGCTACGATCCTCATAAGACAAGTCATAAAAATAATTATCGCTTGTCGCGCGACAGTACAAGCAGCTCTCTAGCTGGCTGGTGACGTCGTTAACGTCAATCCCCAAAGAAGGCGCGCGTAAGGGCGCGCGAGCTCCCGTAAAAACTGCCGGAAAAGGGAGTGAGGATGTCGTTCCAACGTTTCATTTCGTTGCGTGGGAGATTAACGATTCGGAAAGATAATTTATTCGTTCGATTGGTTCGACGCAAAAAATTGCCATACGTACTGCCTGACACGAGCCGATATCAATTTGCTTGCAACCCACCGCCCCTTCGTACGCTTTTCTTTCTCTCTCTCTTTCTCTCTCTCGTTTTTCTCCTCGCAAATTAAAAGAAGAATAAAGATAAACGAGGAAGAGAAGAAGAGAAGGACAAAAGCGAAACGAGATAGACGAGCAGACGACGTCGTTGAATATACGAAAAAAGGAGAGCAAACTTAATTCGCGAGACAAATGGCAGTGTGGATTTACGTTCGAAATTGTCCCGGAATCCCACGTGAGACCGGAAATAATCCTCGCGACTGCGCGTGATCGAAGCTCGATCGTAACGACGAATTAGTCCGTGAGTGCAACGTCGAGGTGCAACGAGTCATTTGTATTCACGGAAGGTCGCGAAACAGCGTCAGGTATAAAGGGGTGTACTAACGACTTCGCGACGTAGGTGGTCGCGACGGGACTCTAATGTCACACCCCTGCAAAAACTCCGACACTTCTTGCGTTCATTTGTATGCGCGCGTTTCTTTTCAATTGATATTTCAACCGCATTATCGCGCACGTCAGCGCGAGATTAGATACGCATTTCTCTGAAACGTTTAGGTACAACTTCGTTTCTTCCGTTTTCTCACAATCAGCGTTTTTACGTTACGTGTGTTTCTTTAACAATTTTTCACACACAAAAGAGCAATATAAAACGCGATATAATTAAAATAAGTAGTTGTTTTTAAAAAATCTAATATCTCTTGATATTTATTATATTTATTTAATTATAAAACGCTAACAGTTTTAGTAGATTTTTAATCTTAATTATAAAATCTCAATTTTATCAAACACAGCCAGATTATAGTTATTTTGCGTTAATATTATTTTAGCTCGTACATTGTTATCTTTATATCCGTGCGCAGTTGTTGTTTGAATTTATGGAAATTGACGTGTTTTCTTTTTTTTTTTATCGATTTTCCGTCCCGCTTCTACGGTGTCGAATCACTGAAACACTCAAATCATATCGATATCCTTTCTCTGCGCTGTAGTTTATTCCGTGAAGAGACTGAGCCGTGCGTCTCGGAAGCAATACTGGCTGTCCTAATGGTATGTATTATTCACGTCGATGAATCGAATCGAATCGGAATTCGAAGTCCACCTACGGTGCCATTTCTTTCCACCCCAGTACATATCGGGTTTTGGCGGCTGTAAAAAATTCTCACCCTTCTCCGTCCGGGAAGCGCGCAATGGAAAAACTTTTACCGTATCGTAATGCTATTCCCAGCATATCATATGTGTACGTCGATACTTATCATAAACCACGGTCGCGTCATCAATTCCCTAACCAGTAATATTTTTTACACGGCGAGAAGTCAATTGAAAGATAGGATAATGGTCATTCTTGCAGAAAGTTCTTTTAAAAGAGTCGTAAATTTCAATAAAAGCGGTAGAATGGTTTTTTTTCTTTTACAGATTTTACTATAAGACGGGACATTTTTCCTCTGAGCTTAGGCGTATTTTCTACTAGACACAATTTTTGTCGCCAGTAATTTAATAAACCTTGTTACTAAGCGAACAAAACGTAATTCTTCCCGTACAATACCGGGCTTAAAGGTGTCGGTGTTTTCAAACAACGCCGAGCCAGACATCGGCGTGGATCGCGCCGTAATAATTTCAGAACGGCGCATCGACTCGCAAGCCACTACCACCGTGGCGCGCTGTCGAGAGAGCGCGCAGACTTTGTTCTCGACGGTGACAAACGCCTGGCAAACATCGCGGCGCACGGGGCGCGGACGAGATCAGTGGCGGCGCTACCGATGGGGTGACGGTGGGTGGCAGCGAGCGTTGGCGGGGGATGCTTGGTGCGTTCGTCCGACGGCCACGGCCACGACCCACGACCGCGCGGGGGCTACGGCCGGGCGAGACATTGAACTCGTTGCACGGGGAGGACGGGCAACGAGCATCGATTCGTCTGCTCCAGAAACGAAAGCTCGGGGGTTTCGCCGTCGCACCCCACCGACGCCGCCGCCGCCGCCGCCGCCACCACTCGGCCCGTTCGCTCACCTTCCCTCTTTCCACGAGCGAGAATCGAGCTCTACCTCTCACCACGGTCGAAGCAAAGGGTGGCGAGGGTGAGTAAGCGCCACGGCTACGTCCGGGGATGATACCGACGCTTGTGACACGGCGAGACGACCTGACACGTGCGTTCGCTCGTGCGAGCGGTGGCAGCGGCACTATTCGTGTTAAGATCGATCACCGAATTTGCTTGACAAGGGAAAATAAAAGGGTCAAACGTTGCACTTGTGGATCACGTGCAGTTACGCACGTGTTAGAAAAATCGGAGTTGAACTAATCAAGTACAATTAATTAAACTTGCAAGTTCCAGAACTTGGAAGTTCCAGATCACACTTTTCACATCTTCACATTTCTAGATCTTTCCTTGTTTCCGGTACAATATATGTATGTGTAAAATTGGGTAAAACATACGATTTTGATAGATTTTCAGACATACAGATAATGAAACTTTATGTAGTTCACATCGAAACGATTGATTTAAATCGCAAAAACGAATATTCAAACAGACTCTTTTTCTTATTTTATTTCTCATCCTCTTTGGTTGATTGAAAAAAATAAGAGAAAAATGCGAGCGATTTGGAAGAAAACGCGAAAAGTCCCTAACAAGTGAGACGTCTTCATCCAGTCTATCTTATCGGACTCGAGCGATTTAGTCACAGTTATGCTAAAGGATATTTACATAAACACCAGCGGAGAACCGGCATTATTCCCGCGTACACAATAAATAAGTCCGATCCGCCGGAGATCTCGGGCGTGGAGTCGTAGCCGGGCGATATTGTGGACCACGTTTTCTCGTTACCGTATGGCCCGTATCTCTCTCTCCCTTTTAGTAGAAACCTACATAAACGTTATGGTCTTAAGGGGCTGGAAACCCCTCTCGTACAATGTAGAATATCCGAAATGCGCCGTCTTTTAGCGCGATAAGCCGTAGGTCAGGATAAGGTTTCTTACGACCACGCTTTGTCAGATTGATCGTATATTAGCGCGTTACGACAAATCACTCGTGTGACTACAAAAGGCGCCACAAGGCCGACTTCAAATCTCACGACGAAAACTATCTCCGACGAGAAAACTTTTTGACTTGTTTCTTTTAAAAACATCTCTTTCTCTCTCGATAGTTTCTTTGATAATAACAACAGAGAGAAAAATAGTATACATTTAATTGTTTTTTTTTTTTTTTTTTATAGAAGTAAATATCAAATATTTTGCTCTCACTTTAAAATTGATCAATTGTCAATAAAATAGTCACTGTTAACGTATTAAAATTATTGATTTAAAACGAAAAAATAAAACCGATCGATATAACTATTTCATATATATGCGATGATCTATCGTGACAATAGCGATTTTTCACACAAAGCGGACCTCGATGCGGCATTTTCACTTCGATGAAATATAAATTTCCCGGGAACGCGCGAGGAAAAGCAGTCACGACGGAAACAAGTAGGTAGGTAGCGCGCGAGCCGGCGAAAAGGGATGAAGATATTGCGGCCGTGTTCCTCCATCTGCGTCACGTATCTCAAGGGAATGTGTGCTTCGGCGATATAAAGAAACGCTTCGGGGATCACCGCTTAGAGGGGTGACTGGCGTTCCCGTTACAACATCTTCGGTCGCCCACGGGAGATGACCGGCAGAGACTTCTACACGCACCATCGACGATTACATCGATGTCCAGTCATGCGGGAATTACGCTACAAACCCACCCGATAATCATTTATGTGAAGCAGAAATGGAAACAGGACATTTCCTCACCCTACCAACCCTTGTCAATTTTAACACACAAACGTTTAACAAGTTGAACATTGCTGAAAGAATAATAAGCAAATAATCATTTAAAAAAACTTGATCCGTGCTTTTAAAAAAATTATAAAATAATTATTAACATAATTAGTAAATACTCACAAGAGTTTCAAATAACTGTGTGTGATTACGTAATGAAACGCTTACATTCTCCGCGAGCGATCGAATTTTTGTCGCAATATACGTAAGTACATGGGAAAGCATAAAACAAACATGCCAAAACTTTCCGTGCATCCCATTTGTAAAATTACCTTAAGTACCCCTCGGCCGGAATTTATGGATTTCTATAACATCTTCCGCATCTCACGCGATTGAACATCAGGGAGCTCATAAACGCCTCGGCATCGGAGCCCGAGAAGGGCTTTATTAATTCAAACTCTTGTTACTCGTGTAAAGTCGTAAAACATAGTCTTCCTGAACCAACGCATAGCTCCGTTGTAACGATCAATACCTTCGGCTTTACAATAGCTAACACGTTATAACGGGGGGAGAATCGTGATATTTCCATTGTGTAATACAATATAATACTTAGTTAATTCTCACATTTACAGACGGTTTTGCGACAAATCCAGAGATTACTACAATGTAACTACGAAGTCACGTATAATATTTCTTGTATAAATCAGCGAACTTACGCGCGAACTAAATTAAGTCAAATATTTAGTTGGTAAACTTGTGCTATGCAAAGTTGTCAAAATAGTTGTCATTATGTACAAAAGTTAATTAAGTCTTAAATAATGTTTAAATAGTTGTAAAATAACAAACGCAGTTCGTAAGAAGATACACGCACAATAATTCGAAATATCGCAAGCATTGCTCGAATCACAATATAAACGACCACATTTTAGAATATATATATTACATTAAATATTATCGTGATATATCCTTGCGTGCTTCCTCTATAAACCGAAAAATAGATTTAAGAATTCACGATTG
This sequence comes from Pseudomyrmex cubaensis, assembly GCA_014825685.1. Classification (NCBI taxonomy): domain Eukaryota; kingdom Metazoa; phylum Arthropoda; class Insecta; order Hymenoptera; family Formicidae; genus Pseudomyrmex; species Pseudomyrmex cubaensis. The sequence continues at coordinate 11,678 of QVOA01021296.1, forward strand.
AGTAGTATTCTCAAACCCCGCGTCTCGTCTCACAGGTTCGCCGATAAGGAAAATGTAATGCATCTACGAGACGAGCGAACTTCCGTCGTCGTCTTCCGTCGAGTTTGACGATCTCCCTCACCGAATCAGCCCTTCATCGTGACCATATCCTGAAACGGCGTCAGTATACCGCCAAAAGTCCCGCACGTTGAATCCTGCGGAATCTCCCGCCGTGCGAGCTCGGAGACATTCAACATCTACCGACTTTCCATCGACTGTTTCCGCACTGTGTTTCCACTGGATGTTTCTCTGAACGGTTATCGATCACGGACGATAAGACTTAAAGGGTGTTTCGTGCCCTACTGCTCTTAATCTAGTGCTTCACATGTGAATTTTAGTCATGGAGCTAAAACTCGTATATACACACACATGACTGTCTATATATATATATATATAATTAATATATATATTAATTATTACAGCTATATGAACATTATGCAGGAAATCTGCAGTAGAACTTACACACGTATATATCGAATTACATTCTCATGCGTCCTGCGACCGCCAGTGGAAGATTGAAACTGCGAGCGCGTAAATCCAATTTCTCTGTGTAGCGCACGGCTCGAATTCGAATCTGTTCTCCGGAAAGTTATTTTCTCCCCGTAGCAAGTTCGAGAATAAAGTTGTCAGAACGTTTCGTGAATAAAACTCGTACGACATACCAGCCTTTCGCGTCGTCCTGCCACGTGGTGCGTCCACAAAAAGCGCTCGCGATCATGCATAGTCAATTATTCGAAGTTAATAACTTCTCCGTGAATATTACTCGTTTGATTAAATTTTATTTGAGGTTTTTTTTTAAAACGTCGTGGCACAAGAGACAAAATATTGCCGATCAATTATCTACTTTCACAAATTGCAAAACACAGACAGTTGTTTTGTTTTAAATTTTTCGATATTATTTTTTAGTGTCTCGAATGTTTTTAGCATAAGCGTGTTTGCGAGAAAAACCTTCAATTTCAATTGAATCGGTCTCACAAGTGCTTTTTTTATTAAATTGCTGTCCTCCGCTAAGAGGCGCAGAGGTCAAGATACTCGGAGGTAATAACGGATTCCATTGTTTCGGCGACGTAAGGTAATTAGCGGGAGCAATTAATTCCACGGCGGTTAGAGATTAGCCCTAGTGCATGCAGCATAAGGGGTGAGAATGCGGTTTGCACATCGACTTGATGCAATCCGTCCGTCGGGTTGGTTGATGTTTTAATGCCATCTGTTTACCCGAACTAACTCATCATGATCTCTCTTCTTAATATCTCGTCCATTTGGTGAAGCGTTTGTAATCACAAATAGCAAAGTACATTACACACAGTTTGATGGACGGCCGTGTTAATGAAGATTACAAACGCGATCATATCCGCGTTTTACAAAAACACATTGAAGACACAAATGATTGAGCTACATGAAATAAAAAGTAATCTTTTAGAGTGCAATTTAAAAATAAGTAAAAATTGAAAAAACACATGCGTTTAACGTCCATCTCTGCGTTGTAATATGCGTTTTTGTTTATAATAATTGTATTATTATAATATTACAAATTACATTTTTTTATCTTACTTTCCAATGACGATTTGGTATCTTTATTTTATAAGTGTAGATATATCATGTTTAAAACGGCGGTTCTTCAACAAACGATCTGTCAATAATATTGTTGTTAGATTACTCGTCTGGATTTCTATTACTTTTTCTTGATTTGTTTGCTTGAGAATTATCGCCGAGTAAGGCAGATGTAAGATGCCATTTACCTCGCCGTTCTCTTTTGTGTGCTTACCCTACGGCAATTCAGCCATGTTTACCCAGACGCGAAGCAAATCTCGGAAAATAAGCATTATATTGTTGTTTGAAATGTATTACTCTATTAATTCACTTCTTGAGATGAGACTGTATTACGGGAAAAAAAAGTTTTGCTATTATGACCAGCGAGAAAAATTTGCTGAGTCTACCGAAATTTTTGTTTCATCAATATATAAAACGTTTTTTGTTGGCAAACTACAGTAAGCTTAACAAATGTTTCTTGCTGGCCTACAATAATTAATCTTCTTGCTATTTTAACAAATCTTTTTTTTTCCGTGTCAGTTGCATCTCTTGTAATTAACATAGGAATTTTAATCGATATGATGCGCGTTTTACACGTTACATGCGTTACGTGTAAAACAGTTTTTTATCGCGCCTATCTCCTCCTGCATTTCAGTGCATTAATGTATTGTATATGAAATTGAAAAGAACGTTGTTATTTGACGGAACCCATGACATTTTCTGAATATCACGTCCGGAACAGACGTATAACGAGAAGGGGTTTCAAGTCGTCAGACAAAATGTACTCATCGTGCTGTCCAGCAGTCACAAAAAAAACGGAAAGGAATAGCGAAAACGGACGGCCGCGCCGTAATTTGAAATTCAAACCCCTGTCTGCGTGTTTTATCCTTTTGGCCGAGGAGATTCGCAGAGGAAGTATCGGATAAAAAGATTAAAACCGAGAGGTAAGCTATTAATTCCATTGTTTCCAGGCCAAGGTTACAGTTCTCGCATAACGACCGGGAAGCGCATAAATGTTGAAAGTTTTTTGATATTTCGTGAAATCGTCGCGATGTCATCAGAAGACAAAGTCGACGACAGATTAAAAAATAAAAGTAATTTCGATTTTAATTCAAATGCCTGAAGGACCCAGTGGATTCGAACGTATTCAAAACAAAGATCGGTATGTGAAAATTCTCTCCGCTAGGTCGATAAATCGTGTCGAGAAAAACTCTTAAAAGGCGTAAAACACGTACTCTATTTTTTTCTGGTGAGATAATATTATGAGGTCGAATTAGGAGTGTCTTGCACTCGATGAAGGCGTCAGTAAATCGAGAATCAAATTTATGGAGAAGAGATTTCTCCGTCCCAATTGCTAAAAGATTTTGGATTCCGCTCAGAACGCGTTGACACTCTCTTGCAATCTCCTCGCGCATGGCCCGGTCTCGGAAGTCGTAGCGAAACCCCATCTATGCCAAACTTCCGTTCTATCAACGACGACCGAGCTCTTCGTTCGACCTTTCTCTTTCTTCTCCTCTCTCCCTCTCTCTTTCTCTCTCAACACGTCAGCACCCTCTTTCACATTCTGGCTTTACCCTCTTTACCGAGAACTCGTAATAACGCCGTGGACGAGCGGCAGACTCTACTCGCCCGGACCTTTGTCCGCCTTTTCGACCCCGTGCCATCGCATTCACGTACAAGGACCACCTCCGAGGGGTTCACCTAATTAATTACCCTGCCGCCGCCCGTTGAATCGAGCGGACTGTCGCACGCACGCCACTGATAAATTCCAATTGCCCCGAAAGCACCGACTGTCATCTCGTTATAACGACCAATTTTGTGGGCGTTATTTTCCTGTTTGTGCCATTGTCGGTGCAAGACGTACAGATAACTATCAAGAAGCAATGTTGTGCTCGATATTAAGTTTATTAATTATTGTTTTTGTTACAACGAAGTTGCAATTAAAAACCGGGATGACGTGCTTAAACAGTTTATTTTTCAAATTATATATCGCACGTTATTCTACGTGTCATATGTCTTTTTACGACGACACAGCACTGGGTTAAATATGCTTTATTTCACGGTCAACGTCTTCGATTTTAACGCGAGGTTGCTAAACCGGATACCAGCGAAGAGTGAAGAAGAGTCGAACAGCGAAAACGTGTTTTGCTAACGAGAAACCGTTGTCACCCGCTCGCCCGTATCCCTCGCAGGGCGTCTGCGGAAGAACTCGCAAGATCCTTCGGAGAACATACACAGTGGTAGTCCGTAAAAGTGGGTGACGCCAGTTTCTCGAAGATATCCACGATATCCGCGTGGGAAAAGCCCAGAGCAGCCCTCGTGATTTCCGGGGCTCGCTCGTCCTCTCTCCTTCCCCGCCGTCGCACAAGAGAGGGTTGTACATTTTCCCCGAGCTTTCGGCATGGATACGAGTTTCGAGCTTTTCGCGGGAAGTCGTAATGTGACGTCGGCTACACGACAAGACGATCGCGCGGACCCTCCTTTCGGAGCGCTGCTTGGTGTCCTCCCTCAAATTTATCGCTGCGAGAAGACTGTTTACGCTAGCACACTCGAATAGGTGATCCGCGACGAATGTATCCTCCTTCGCTCGCAGAGAGCACCGTTCGATCGTTCCGCTCGTGTACACGACAGATTAATGCTCTCGGGAGACGTTACGATGCACGCGTGCTTTATAGGCCATTATAGGAGTAAATTGACATTTGAAGAGACGAATAATGGCACTAAGTTGCAGGAGAGTTTCTACATAATTATATTAGTATTTGTTCCTAAATTATACAGACTTGTAATTTTTTTTCAGAACATCCTTTTCAGAAGAGTGTGTAAAAACGTACGCATTTATCGATGTATAAATAGCGTTTTTAAGTAGAAATAAATAGTGACAGACGTTGCAAAACAATTATAATAATATCCACTGAAACAAGTATAAATACAACAAATAAAACAAATATGTTTCACACAAAGAAGAGACAAATAAAATAAAACAAAACAACAAATACAAAAAATAAAATAAATGTTTCACACAAAGAAGAGACGTAACTACGCACATACGATTTAAATATTCAGTTATCATTATAGCGTATATAGCAGACATTTACGGTTGTCAGAACCTGCAACGGACGGTTGACCGAAATTACTGTCCATAAGGTGAGCCCCGCAACCGGGAAAACAAAACCACCCTAGGATTACGGGGTGAGTCGTTATTATTATATTACGGGTTCGGGGGGTAGCTTGGCACCGCGCGTTATTTCGATAAAACGGTCTACTAAGGACACGAGGCGCCAGGATCGGCTACGGCACCGTAGTAGCTCCATGGAGTTACCGTCTTTGAATTTACGAAGCTATAATTCAAACAACCGGCCTCCCGCAGCAGGAGAGGGAACCGTCGCTACCCACAGGATGAGCTTCGCTCGCTTCCCTCACTTCGCCCTCCGGGTTGGGGCTGGCAGCTCGCTGTGGGAAACGTTTCCCGTTGGATGTAGTCGCCAGGACAAAGAACCCAACCGCGCTATGCTTTATCCCTCGTCCTCGCTGCTATACGATAGATATATGTCGGTCTCCGCACCATATATACGCAATATCGATTTGCACGTCGAAACAAAGAAAGTTGCGTCTTGGTTATCGACAATTAACTTTTCTCGTTTTTTTTTTTTTACATTATTTTTATAATACACATGTAATGTTATATATTTATTTATCTAAATAAATATATAGTCGACTCTATTTACACAAATGTTTGTTATATCATATAATTTGTCAGCTCTTCGACGTAAAGTATCGTCTTACACAAATTGCATCGTGTGTTTTGAACTATAATTGCGTGTAAATGTTAAAATAAAAATCTTGAAACTAATACGTGCAAGTTTATACGCGCATACTATAAAAAAAAGCAAATTTAAAGAAGAAGCTTAGTTCCTTAACGACGCAATCTCGTTGTGAATTCGTGCTCAGCGATCGAGCACGGCTTGCAAAAAACGTAGAGATTGTCTTCTTCCCCCCGAGCGTGCTTTCAGGTGCGGACGAAAATTGGCAGCGTTCATTCTGCGAGGGCAGAGAATGGGCGCGAATCGTAAAAACGTCGCTGCCAAACCATGGAGGGCGCGAGCAAAGACAATCTCTTCCTCTTTTACGGGGCTATAAATTAATTCGAAGAGGGAAACGAGCGTCCCAAGTGTTCTCTCCTCGTAACGCGGTGTGCGGACTGACGCTAGGAAGTCGCTCACGAACAAAGAGCTCAGGATATCTTTGCGCAGAAATCAATCAAATCAAAAACCAGTCAAAACAATGAGTAAATCAGTATGTCGATTAATTGTTAAATCTGATTCCAGTAAGCTCTATGCCATACCGAAATGCTCACCGCACGATTAAATTAAGCGGTCACAATTTTAAAAAGAGAATAGTTCATATTTTACAATGTTTCTTTGTATCTTTGTATCTTTGATGACAGTCGGGTATAAATAAAAGATAAAAACGTATCTTTTATATAGACCGTAGCGTGTCAAAAGAAGCTATTTCAATTTTCAACTTTCAACGCGAGTAGGCGCCGCCGAGCCGTTGCCTCTTAGAGTTCGAAACCGGAATTAAATTCGCGTGTGTGTCGTGGTCCGCATAAACAGGGAGGGAGAAAAAAGCCAGATCGTGAGGGTGTAGCCGCATTCAAAGGACGGAAGGCGTAAAAGAACGCGGCAGATAAAACGCTATCGATCCGCCGAGACATCGACAACAGGCAGAAAAGAAATGGACGAATTTTCATCGTTTTTTCTCTTCGTCGTATTGTGCGTATCCCTTTCCTTCTCTCCCGAGATATCGAAAGGAAAGGACCTTCTCGAATCCCCGTGTCTCAAAGAATTTGTTTTCATGCGGGTTGCTCTTATCGAGCACATCTTTCAAAGTAAATACAGATAACAAGTAATTCAATTTCGAATTTCAATTTTTTTTATCTTGATCAACGAAACATACGAAATATCGCGATTTAGTGTATGCACTTATTATACGCTAAAAAGTAAAATTTAGAACATACAGTGCATTTTGTTTAAATATTTCGATACAACTCTGCCGCAAAATCGATTGTATTTTCCGATATAATTCTTCAATTTTTTTTTTTTACAAAGAAATTTTTAAATATATAATATTATACTATATATACATCTTCGTAAACTTTGATATAAAACTACGGCAATAATATATGCGACAAAACTCATTTTTTTTTGTCTTGGAAAAAATGCATCTCACGGAATCTGAAGTTGCTCTTAGACAGAACAAGAAAACCGTCCACTTGCACTCAAATCTTCTCACGCTTTCCTAACTCTCGACCTCGTTTATCATCAAACGAGGATCCTTCGAGCAAGGGTCTTTTCGATGCCTTCTTCCTGCGCGCGTGTTTGCGAATGCTCGTCACGCTTGCATTAGGAGACTCGCGCCTTGTTTACGCCGTCATTTGTCCGACGATAGATGATTTGAATTCGTCCGGCGCACCCATCGGCGAATCACCGAGAATTCGTGAATCCCTTCGGGAAAGAACTCGCTCTTCCCTTCCGTCTTGCAGACAAAGGGAAGAACGACCTTCGTTTATTTCTCACTTGCTCAACGTAACACAACGAAACGTGGTCAAAGTTTAAGTCGCAAAATTCGTCCGTAAACGCGTTTTACACTCAAAAGTTGTCATGTCGAATTATAATACGCGATATTGACAAGAGAAAGACTGAATCTCTTTCATCAGAAATATTTTTCTCGAATTTAAATTGAGTTTTCTTCTTTTTAGCGCGAAAACCGCGCAACAAATTGGAACAAGCGCATTCTTTGGAAGATTACTCTGACATAGTTTTTTTCAAACTTCTCTTTGTTGTTTCCTGATTCGCTCTTGGTGTCAGAAAGTTTTCTTACATTCAACGAATTTGGTTCCCGACGACTTGTCACTCCCAACGCGGTTAACTCGGAAAATCAACTTCCGACCTTCACCCCACGAGCGACCCGATTCTGAATTCAATTTTACGCAACACGACACCGGCAGTGGACGCGGGGATTTTGATAAGGACAGTTTGTAACTTTATCAAACTATAATCGTTTTTCCATTTCCAATCTTCTCGATCTTGTTTTCGAACACGCATTCTTAAAAGCAGCAAAATTATTTTTATAGTGCTTACAAATTTTATATGTTCTTAATAAACATTATTAACAAAAATTAAAATAGCTTCAGATTTAGACAAAAAAATATCGTTTGGTCAAAACGCGTCGTATAAAGACTTGAATGCGTCGCTAACGACGAAGTTCGTTACCTACTGTACACTGAAATATTATTTCTTCATTCGATGATACTCTCTGACAGCTGCTTTAATGAACGCGGCAACTTTTCTCATTTAACGAAGATATAGATTACGATATAATCTCATCCCCCTCTCAATTGATTCTTGCGACGCGAATAATTAAGCTTTCGACCGATGTGTCTTCAGGTATGGCACAGCTACATCATGAATATGCAAGCCATATTCTTTTTTAAATTTCCCCTGTTTCTCTCTCCCTCTCATCAAAAGCATCACTACTACGGGAAAGCGGCGGCATCGTTATTGAAAGCGAGTGTACTCAACGGATAAAAGACTTTTTTTTGTTTTTCTTTTCTTCCAAGTAATTTCTCAGTTTAATTCTTATTTGCGCGCAAGATTCATTTAATTTAAAATTTATAGAAAAGTATTTTTTTAGGTTAATCTATCAAGAACAGTTTAAAACTGTCAATAAAACTTTAACTGAGTATGTAACAATGATGTAAAACGCGTTTATCGGAAATATACGCTCCATAAATTTCTGTAATTAGAAAGTGGAATCTTGCATTGCAAACGTACGGAGTGCTTAGCTCCAAAAGCACATGACGCTAGACGGACAACTTTGCCACGTCGTCGTTCGCGGGAAGATTGCCTAATGAATCCGCTGTGAGACAATGAAGCGGATCCGAGACGAAGTCGACGCCATTGTGCGCCGGGGACTATTTCATTACAGGCTGGTTGGCGAGCTTTTTGGGAAACGTCGTCGTCTCTCTGATTAATTCAGCGGCTGTGTCGCGGTGGAAGGTGAACGGCTTTTCGAGAAAACCAAAGAATGTCCTGTGAAAAAAGGAACAATCTACTGATCCTTTATCTTTTTTTAAAGTAAACGCGCAAGCTTAGTGTATTTTTAGAATAATCCCAGAGATGATCTTTAATAAATAAAATAAATAAGATAAAATAGAATGAACTTATATATATATATATATATATATATATATATATATATATACACATACAAATATATTTAATAATACATTAACGATGCAGATTTTTTTTCATTCGCAAACTCTCTAGACAGACGCTTAAGCGAAAGGATGGAAGTTCACTCGCGCGTAACAAGATCCTGACAAACTCGTCGCACCGCGGCCAAGTTACAGTATGATTTGTCTCGGACTTTCCGCAATTTCTCGAAATTAATGGCCACACCTGTAAAAGCCGCGGCCTTGACGTCGCGACGTTGGGAGGATCACCTTCTCCCAACGAGAAGAGGGTCGAGACACAACAGATCCCCGTCTCGCTCTGCTCGCGTGAGATAAATCACCACACCAAACGGCGCCGGCTTCGTGCTCTTCCTTTTGTGTCCCGGGCGCTCGTGAAACGAGTAAATATTCAGTACGGCTGTGTGTATAACATTTATGACAAAGTTCGGCCGGCTCTCTATTTATTATTCATGGGCGAGAGAGCGAAGGGTGTTCACTCGTCGTCTCGGAGGCGCGCTTGTAAGGTAAGTACGACGCGGACGAATTAAAAAAGTTTTCCCTTAATTAATACGGCTTCTGGTTCGCAGTGCACTCGTAGAGAGCCACAACCCGCCGTGTTTGGCTTCCGAACTGCCGCTGTGGTGAAGGAGGAAGACTTCCTCACAAATCGAGATTATCTTCCCTGTCCGCTCGCGGTTCATTTCCACAAAGTTTTGTTTTAATTACATAAAGATGCCGCGAAGTGTTCCTAATTACCGAAGACAAAGTTTCGTCGCGCAACGGGAGTGATATCAGTCTCGATTATAAAGAAAGCCTAATTCAGAACGTTTAACCGGCGCGCGGAGAATGCAAAATTCACCAAACAAAAACACGGAACTTCTGTGGATTTACGTGGCTGCGTGTTTACCTTGCGAGAACGTTCGCGGATAATCCAGAAGTTGCGGTAACCCGCGATGAACGGCGAATAATTTGCAACTAACTGCGGGAAAACGATCGCGGCAAACAACGGTAAGCATTTTACCGTAAACCGCCATCGCGCTCGTAATTACGTATTAAGTTCGTTTAGCTTCGACTCTCTTTCTGTGCTGCAGCTTGTTCATTACGCTTTACATCTATCCGTAGTAGCGAAATGTGCAGAATGTGAAATAAAATCGAGGTGTCAGAGGAACACAAACGTAAACAAACAATACACGTGGTCTGACCAATTTAAAGAATTGTGTGATTGAGTATTCACCTCTATATTTACTTTTAACTTTGCCAAATATTCTTATATCATAAGCAATTACAGTAATGGCTACGCAACGGGCAAAGCAATTCACAAATGCTTCATTCCGCAAATTTCTTAAGTCGAAGCAGCGAGAAAATCCGCTTTGGGTATAATTACAGCGAACCTCTCTATTATTATCCAGATGACCATAAACCGCATGAGAATCGTATTGCCTGTTCCGGACAACTTCATCAGTTTGGAGTTTACGACGACCGAGCACCGAAGTTCTAATGGAGATAGGATTACTTTAAGGGGTTAGTCTGCGCTCGTTAAGCGCCAACTTTGGGTTCCTTTTCCTATGGCCACCCTGTAGTGCACACCGCACGTCGCTTTTTTTTTGTCCCTTCACACCGGGACAGTTTATCGTTTTTCTCCCTCGGGACCAGACGTTGCGTTCATCGAGGCTAGCTATATGAGTTATCCCTCTCTCTCTCTCTTTTTTCCCGTGAAAAAACTTAATAAAAATGACGGTATTACGGGTCGCAGGGGGTGATGGCAGCAAGGGTGGCAATTACCCACCTCTACTGCCTTTTTGCAGCCGGGTAAATACAACGTCGCCGCCGCGATGCGACAAGACGCTACTCCTATGCCAGAAAATATATCATATACCGCAGATCTTGCGTTTGCGCTCCTCTCTCTCTCTCTCTCTCTCTCTTTCTCTCTTTCTTTCTCTCTCTTTTTTCTCCTTTCCTCTTTTCAAAGTCTCGAAGCTCTAGCTACTTGCGTAAACATCGCTGAGATGCATAGCCAGCTATTTTCTTCGATCGAACAAAACTGTAGACGCGATGTTCTGTGTGAAATTTCTCGTAACCATCAAGAAGTTTAGCGTTTTTAACCAAAATTGTGTGTAATTAATAATAAAATAACCCTAGTAAAGTCGTTATTAACTCGATTTAAATTTATAAAACAGAATTGCGAAACATTTATTGAGCAGTTATTTCCTTGTGTAAAATATAAATGTCGTTTGCGACTTTCTACTTTCGGCGCGGATGCAATTTATGATAGCGATAAATCGCGCAATTATCGCTGTTGCGATAGGGCTTCGATGTGCGAGGCAAACGCACGACGGAAAAAACACGGGAAAGGTTCATAAGCAAGGTCCGATTAAAAAGAAGACCGCACAAAAAATATATAACTGCACCATGAACAGATAAAAAAAAAAAAAAAAAAAAAAAAAAAAATGTAATTATCAGAACGGTTGGTCCGCAAACAGAGAGTAAAGCTATTTAGATTAGAACCGTCCATGTGGAAGTCGTTATCATTACCGACATAATTCATGTCTTTATTCGAAAACAAATTTATAGTCTACAGTCTACATTCGGCAATCTTTTTCTGAGATAAAATATAAAATATGAAATATATATTTGTTCTAGTTACAAATTCGGTGATAAAAATCAATATATATCATTTATATATAATTACAATTAAAAAAATACGCAAAAGAAGCCGTTACCATTTTTAATTGTGTAAAGACCAGACTAAACCTCTGATTAAAGTCCGAATATAAAAGTCAATTTAAATTTCAGAAGCTCTCACACGCAAATGACATAACATCTTATTTGATTGAGAAGACAAAAACAGTTGTATGCTTTTTCCGTCTTGCGCGTTTGTTACAGATCGTTTCGTCGTCGGTCAAAAGAATGATCGTATTTTTGAATTACAGCTGCGAGGATCACCGGCAAATATTTGTCCCACTTTTACGCAAGGGCGTAGCAACGCCCGGACTGCAGAATGTAATTCCGAAATTTATAGGGGATGATCAAACCAAACAAAAGGGTTCGGACGTTCGTCACAGGATCAAAAGACCCCAGCTATGAATTTTCGACGTGGACAAAAAGAAGAACCAAGAAACGACAAAGTCGTTAACAAGTTTTACCGAATAGCTGGATGGATTCTTATAATGGCACATATCGCACTCAAACTGCTTATATATTAACATAACAAAGAAAGAATCAAGTTTTCCTCGACGTGATTTGTTCTTTCAAATAATGAAAATGAGATGAAGAAGACATTGGCTATTGAATAGAAAAGAAAGCGAGATTTTTCTGAAATTTTTCTACAATTAATATCTTGCACTTCTGCCTTTATCATTAAAAAAAAAAGAAAACAAGTTATAACATCTGTCCATCTAAATTTCATCATGTTTTAAATATTTAAATGTTCATTTACGGAAACTTCTATACAAGATCTTCTAAAATTTTATAATTGATGAACATGATATTTCGTTTTGTTCTACTTATAAGAGAAATATATTATCAATAGTGAACGTGTTTTAAAAATGGATCAAATTCCGAAAATGAATATGCCGCTTGCTTTCTACAAATTTTTGTTTCAAAACAAGCGCGGCTCGCGGAAACTCTGACGTTGTTATATCAAAACAATAATCGATTTATCAACCCGCCGGACAAGGGTTTCCATCGAGTACAAAGAGAGTTTTGCGTCTGAACGGGGTTGTTTTCGCACTAATTGCTTTCATTTCCAAATCGCATTATGCGCCGACAGAGCCTAAAAGCACGCAATACGGTAGACAGCGACGTCGAAAGTACGACAGCATCTAGGCATAGGAGGTGCAAACTTCGTCAATATCACTGTCTGCGTAATGACAGGAATAAATGAAATTCCCAACCGTGGTAACAGCCTTCTATTAGTGCATTAATGTAACATAATGTGCACATAGTTCGATGTCGCAATGAGAGAATGTGCTCTTCTCAATAATTTACCGCACATATTTACTAATAAAACCAAAACGTTTATATATTTGTAGAGCAAAACTAATCTCGTAAATTTCTTCTTTGTATTTAATTATTTGTCTAATTATCTAGAATTTAATAGACAAAAGTAGATATGTCTTTTTCTCACATTTCTCTAAAAATTTTTATGTTTCTTTCGCCGTAAGACGTAAGAGATTACAAAACAATTTCTCGCGCGGCGTAGTTGCTTTTTGGAATTTATCCCTTTATGATAAACAACATATAAGAGTCTACAAGGAGATAGTGCGCGTGAACTTAGCGCGAGAGGCACTATCGTGCCTCTTGATGAAAAAGACAGTTTTTAATATATAATCAGAAAATTGTTATTACAATCTCTCTTCTGTTTTTTTATCTGCACAAACGTTCACGCTTCGGAAATTATTTCTCGAATTCCATTCCATCGAGCGCATTCCAAGAGAGACAAATTTTGCTCCACCCGAGAACGTTCCGCGCTCGACGATGGGGTCCCTCAGTTCCAATTTTGGAATGGACACGAAATTCCGTGCGGCTTTTTTTTTTATTTATTTCCCGGCATCCCGTCTAAAAGCGCGCCTCGCGCGCGCGTGCTTCTTCGCGAACAAAGAATCGTATTTTTAACCGCTTCTCGTTACTGCACCTTGAGCACCGGGGCGGCGCTGCTCTCTCGTCGAAATTTCCTCGTTACCCGAGCTTTATGTCGCGGACGTTAAAGAGAAATATGAACGGCTTAAGAGCTCCCGTTAGGTACACGCCCGAAGGAAAATGAGCGGAGGGCGGTACAATACGACGGGCGCGATTCTGCAACGATGAGCTTGTGTCTCGTAATTCGGCTATGTAATCTGTTCGACACGTGGAAAATATTCCGTAATAGATTTCATAGCTTAACTCGTTCAGCATTTTATTTAGTGGTAAAACTCATTCTAAGTTGAAAGAAAAAATAGGTTTTGAGTAAAGAACTCTATAAAATTCTACATAAATGCGTTACAACTAGATATAATAACTTCACAGCTTCCCTTCTCCCTTTCTTTATCTCTTTGTGACGAGAATATGTAATAAAACTGACAAAATTTAAAAATTGTGTTATAATTTTTAAAAATTTACTTATCACATAAATAAGGATAACTAAGATCGTGTGTCACATTACAATAAAATATTGTTATGACTTATGACAAAATAACCGTTTTATCCGCCACGATAAAATATTGTTGAATTTACGGGCGGAGATTGGCTTCAGAAAACATGTATTACGAGGATATTAAAATAAGCCCGTAATTCTCGGCGCGGCGGATTTCCGAATTCGCGGTTGGTCTCCTGCGGTACAAAACATGCGGGCACGAAGAAGTAACCGAAAAAAAAAAAAAAAAAAAAAAGAAACGAAACTGCTGCGCTTTGTCACGACATCCGTGAGACATATTGGCGCCAACGTGAATATTTGCGTGCCTTATTGACACGAAGTTGTAAGAGATTTTATACCGATATAACCGTTATATATTCGAAAATATTTTCAACGACTTTCAACTCTCGGTTGAATACGACGACGACAACCACGACTTTCGACTGGACTTTGGCTTTTTGTTCGGCACGACTTTACACTGACGACGATCACACCGTGAGACAGGTAGTCAAATAACGACACTTTCGACGATTATCAATTTAACAAACTTTGTTACTCAATTCTCACTAAACTTCGCTCCATAGAGACTCATGGAGTGCTGCGATTTGACCGGCTTACACTACCGGACCGACACAACGACAAACAAACTCGGCTTAATCGGCACGACTCGACACGACGTGACTCTTCAGCGTCCGTGCCGGTCGTTGCTCCGAACAAGAGTCGTTCGGTGGATTCCCGAGCGGAAAATCCACCGTACTTCGAAACTTCTCGAATGCTCCGGAATATTCATCAACGCCATGTGACTTCCGGAGCACCACGTGGTTCTGGCGTTATCAACCGATCCGCAAGCGCGTCGATCGCTACCCTTTGTGGCGCCGCCGCGCAGCCGATGTCTTACAAAGTTAAATTAAATTTGCATTATACAAACTGCCGCACAAAGTTTAAAACAGTAATGCTAAAAGAGCTTGTCAAAACGCGTTGAAAACTTCGTTTACACGGCAACGCTAGTCCGATTTCGTGACAATAGTTTTTGTGAAATTGATCGATCACATTGATTAATACGATCGGTCAAAATTCTATGAGAACGGTTGTTATTAAATCAGATTAGAGCGTTGCCGTGTAAACACAGACTTTGTCATCTCGCTGACTTTAAGTTCTAGATAACGCTCAATTGTTTTATCTCATTTCTTTATTACAAGAGAGTTGTAACAGATCAATGAGGAAACCCCTGCCCTTTTCAGTACGTGACCCCACGATCGTGACAAAATGCAGATTCGTGAACACGATTTCTTCACAAGTGTCTGACAAGCTCAAAGAGCAAGGGTGCTCGTCCCTCCCAGCTCGTTTGTCGCTGTACGCAAGCTAAAGAGGGCGTCTACTCCGTAGTAAAATCACGTTGCCAAAAGTTTCTGTTTCTTATTCTTACTAAGAAAAAGAGAGAGAAAGAAAGAGAGAGAAAAAGAAAGAAGCTTGCTTGTAACAGGAGAACAACAAACAGGGGAATAACAAACTTGCGAGAATAAGCCAGTTCTCGAGTTGCGGTGCACTATTTTCTTTTGAAGATCGGATATCAAAAACACGTAATAAAATTAAAATCATAATATTAAGAAAGACACAAAAACTCGCCCGACATTTCCTTTGTAAGTTTTGAAATTCTACTCGAACGCGAAAGAAAGCGCACTTTCGTTGGTATTCTTTGTTTTCGTTTTACAAATGCAAAGAGAGAGAGAAAGAGAAACAGAAAAGGTACGTCCAGTAGCCAAAGACAAGCTGACAAATGGCAAAGATTTAACCGTCGGCGTACGAACATTTTTCATCGCCGAGAAAAGGGCGGCGGTTGCGCTTGCTGCGTTAAGTAATTGCATCCCGGCGTTTGCTGAAGACGGAGAATTCAGATGACCCAAGACGGTCAGATGAGAATGAGACGAAGCATGAGAGGTGGAACGCCCGATTTGCAGAAGCAATCTGCGAGAGCAACCTGTTATCGAGTTTTATGGAAATATCGAGAAACTCGCGATCTAACTTTTCGCGAAGGTAACGCTCACACAGCATAACGTTTATTAGACGTCTAATGAAAGTCCATAACGTCTAATGGAGATTTGTATAGAATGTTGTTCCGTGCGGGCGCGTAAGTACTTATCGTTAAGATCGCGAGATACTCGCTCTGTTTGTTAAAGTGCATTGTAAAAAAATAACAACCCAACTGCGTTTGCAAGAAAAAAAAAGTTAAAATGATGATGTTTAATTCTCAAGTAAATCTATCCAACTGTACTCTAGGGGAGTAATTTGTTTGTCCGCAACGTTGCTCGCAGATGCGAAGTCGCGGAATCGCAATCAAGCAGAAAGCAGCGAGACAAAATCGTTTCTTGGTTTATGGCGCATCTTCAGTTAGTCGCCGCCGTTTAGATCCCACATAGAATAAGAAACATTGAAGAAAATAACGATAGCCCGATTCTCATCCATTTCTCATAGTTTCGACCGCGGTACCGAGAGAGCGAGAAAGTTCATAATGGCCGTGCGATCTCCGTCTCGCGCGAGAAAATGGTCGTGGCGGAAGATAACAGCCAAACAGGCAGAAGCGAGAGAAGAAAACGAGCGGTTTAGACCGCGATACGGTAATACGAATTTCGTAAGGGAGCATTAACTTTTGCAATAAACGCTGTGCGAAGAAATTAACGGTAAAGTGCGAGAAACTCCTCGCGGATGAAACTATTAAACCGCGTCGGGATATCGCGCCATTTGGACGGTACTGATCGCGCAATCTGTTCTTGCAAAACGGAGATGCGACCGTGTATAATTCCTTTATTGAAAGATAGATCGCGGATTATCATTCAAAATGTTGAAATTTTATTTTTCTTGGAGATCTTTAAAAAAACACGTGAGTGTGATATGAAAATATCAGGCATGTTTTTGCAAGTAAATATTGCATAAGTGTGCGTGTGTGCTAAATTACAATTACATGAGTTAATGCTGTAAATTAAATAAAAATTATGAATTCGAGATTTTCAACCTAAATTCTGTGCGTACATTACATTCTGTGTGTACATAATATTTTTCTCTTTACGCAAACTCTGTTGTCTAAATTATTACATAGTTTTAATAAACAGATGATTATTTTACTCAAATGATTATTTTACATGTTACATATTTTCGTGACGTTTGAGAAAACACGCTATTTAAAGCCGTAATTAAATATCCAATTCCATAATTTCTTACAACTTGCTCAGTGTGTACGAAACAAATATTAGCAAACAAGGGATTTATACTAAATCCAAAACAGCAGTTATATGAGTTCGCTACATTTCTTTGAAGGTACCGAAAGTTGCACAGAATTTAATACCGTTGCAGGAAGGTTGACAGACGTCAATCTTCCTGCAAAAGAGCCACACCGTTCGCGAATATACACCGCAGACGTTTTCCCGTCCTAACAAGCAGTCTGCTAATACATTTTCTCGAGCTGTCATTTGCTACGTATTAAGTAGCTATGAGCTTTTCGCGTGTTTGTGCCGGAACTCCTTGTCGCTTGAGATCAAAGTGAATACATCACACGTCTGTCTCCTCTTCCTTCCGTTTTCTGTACTCTCTCACCCGCGTTCTATACATATAAGTCAAGTGTATACACACACACACACACACACACACACACAATCTTTCTCTTTCTAGACAATAAATAGAGAAATCCGCAGTCATTATCGTTACATTCATTGTTGAATATTTTGATTAAAATACACATTTACAAGAATTCACACACAGTTTATATATTTGATAAAATTCTTTGTGTTAGTAACTTTGTTATTTACAAAGATATGTATTATATATAGAACACGCAAAAAAGCAAACAAAAAAAAAGTTATCTCTTCTTGTGTTTTTTTCTTTACATTTAACGAGACATGTAGAAGATACCAAGAGAGATTGTTCTTGAATAATTTCATAGAAAGATAGTCTGCTCGTTATTCGCAATAATCTTTCTGCTGATAAGATCGGGATTTACCCAAGATAAACATTTCTTTGTATTCTATTGTTTCAGAGATATCAACGAGTTTATGAAGAAATAAAGTAAAATTTACACACAGCAAAAGATTTTATCAATATGTCAAAATATATAGAAAATAAAATTATTCTAAATCATGTGTTGAATTTAAAGCGCTAGACTCAATGGTGAGCAAGAGAAAACACAAGTACAGTTAGAGTAAATTTTTTATTTTGTTTTTGAAGAACAATTAACTCTCTGAATGTTGAACAAAAAGAAATTAAATTAGCGTGCGCAGCAGCTCTACGATCTTTCGACAACTTTATAAAAAAAAAAAAAAACGATGGAAACAAACGGCTTGTAAATTTTCTTGGTTTTCTTTTCTTCAGACTTCTCTCTGTAGTGTCTCTGTACATCCACTAAGAATTGAACACGTCATTGTACTGTCAGCACCATATAGATTACAAATAGATATTGGAGTTCATAAACTGCGGCGTTTGTGTACTTCTTATCCGCAAAAGTCGTCTTTATTTCGAGATCAATCGTCAAACACACGTATCATTGTGCCAACAGAAAATCGTGTTTTCAAAAATTTCAATCGATACTATAAAAAGAAAAAACGTAGTCAGTATCATAAACGTTGGTGCTTTCTGATCATTACTGTGATTTTTACACCTTTCTCGCACTACCACAACACTTCCTGTTTGCTTTATCCAATCCAAGTAATGAAAAACGTCCGCGTATACGCCAGGAAATCCCGGAAGTGCGCAACCATTGCCACCAGAAACAATGCCGGTCAGGACACCATTGCAAACCATACCGCCGCCGGAATCACCCTGATAGATTTGGACAATTGTAACATAACAACAATATACGCCGATCGTGTGATATAAAGTATGAAATATAATGAAGTATAAAATATGAAATATAATGAAGTATATAAATATAATGAAGTATAATGCACATTACTTGACAGGCATCACGACCGCCCTCAATGTAACCGGCGCAGTACATGCCTTCTGGCAGATTTGTGACGTTTATAAGCAGTTCGCGACATTGTTTCGTCGATAGAATGGGCAAGTCCACGTACATCAGATCGTTAGACACTATCGGGATATTCTGAAATATTGCACATGTCTATGTAGATAAACGCGTTTATACAATAGTTTTTGTTTAGCGAGCTTTTTGGAACTAAAAGTGTTTCATTTCATTCAATACTCACACTGTCTGGGTAACCCCATCCGGACACTTGGCATACGGTCTTAGGTACAGGAGGATTGCCAGGTAAAGGAGCATTTTTTAGTTCAGGAGTGAATTTGAAAGATTCCGACAACTGCAGTAAAAAAAATGCAATGTGTACAACAATATTGTGTTTGTCAAATGAAAATCAACATTGCTACATTGACAGTTCGTAAAAAAAGTGTAACTTTAGAAACATACTCGCAAAACAGCAACGTCATTGTATAAAGTGTTGATATCAAAGTCGGGATGAATGCTGATGCTTTCGACACCCCTTTCCTGTTTCGTCGAAAAATTCTCTTTCAGTTTTATCACTCCTCCGACCACAATGATTGTCCACGGCTGAATAACGGCTCCACGACTGCGTAATTAATTTCTTCGTTTATGTACCAACAATCAGATTAAATGTGTGTAACTCTTCGTAATGTGTTTTCCCGTAAACGTGAAAGAAACGTTATTGATTTATTGGTGTTTTGCAAATCAAATAATTTTTTCGCAGAAATGGCACACATTTATTTAATGTAGTAAAAATAAAATATTAGACCAACAATTGCGAGATTTATGTAACTAAAATGTTTCTTTTTAGAAATCATAAAACGTAATGCGTTAGCAAAATATAATTTTAACACAATAATCTATGGTTGCGATAAGAATGTCTGATCGCAATAATGCTTTAACTTACTTGTACATACAATGAGCTGCAGTAAGAACTAAGTCAGTGCTAATAATATTTCCACCGCAAAAGTGATTTCTGATAGAGTAGCTGCGTTGAAGAGATACCTAAAAAGAAAGCGCACACAAAAAAAATTAATGCGCATGTAGAAATGTGCGTTAATTGTTATAAATATTACCTGATGTGGAAATTGTTGCAAAGCGGCTCTTGATCCATTAACTATACGGCCAGTTAAACGGTAATTTGCCCACTCCACTTGAGAGAGAACAGAAACATTTGTCGACGATCCTAATGCGCAAATTATTATTATTATTATTATTATCATCATTACCATCGATCGAGCACGTTACATTATGCTGTCGCGCGAAACGAAATCTAAATTATACAATGACAAAGGAATTTATTGACCGTAACAAAAGTAACAATAATAATATGAAATTATTGAGACGCGTGAATTAGTTATCGCTCTATTCGCTGCGAGTGCAAAAAGTATTTATTCTGGAATATACAATCGACGATAATTATTAGCAGATTAAAATGAAAAATTAATTAACTCTGTTGCAATTTTATCCATATGCAGTAAATTAAGTCCGCTCCCGTCGGTATCACGTTCAGCGTATGAAGCGCTGCGATCACGCATATTAATGCAAAATACAAAATTGCTTTTTTTGTTCTCATCAGAATCTCGTATTCGATTGCAAAAGACAAAAACAAATCAGAAAATAGTATGCACACACACGTTTTTTCTTTTTGCGTATTTCACACAGATTTAAATTAATTTTGTATACACACATAACTGTCTTCTTCTTACACACTTACCATATGTAAAGCATGAAAATGCAAAACACATCCACAACAAAAGTGTAGTTTGCATTGTTCTCTCCTTAATTTGACGTAGTCGCTATCGCAGTCCGCCGGTGACTGTGTTTTAATCGCAGCAGAGAGAAATATGTTATCGTCATTTTTATCGTACGTTATCGGATATCGGCCATTAATCTGTGTGTACTGATACTAATTAAGTTAACTATAATAATGAAGTTGAAGACTTTAAAATACCAAATGACATTTTTTCATGACGAGTTTACCAATGAAAAATTAAATTTTATTATAACTCCGAGTCCGGATAATTATATTCCGTTTAATTTTTAAACGGAAAATCGTTTATCAAGAAAGTCGTTTTAACAATTTGCTGGAATCGGCAATTAGAAACAAAAACAAAAAAAAATTAATATATCGATATGCGATATATATCGATATGCGATATATATGTTGATATGCGATATTATGATGTTTGCATAAACAAATCTTATTCCTGCTCAAAACGCTACTTACAATTAGTATAGTAGTACTACATACTTTTGCAACAAAATATTTTGTATCGATGCGATCTACGTTAAATTTTTAATATTCCATAAAAAATTTATTTATTTTGTTAAAGATTTAAAATCCTAAAACACTATCAACGGTAAATATGTATAAAAACGGAGCACCCTCGGAGGTCATTGTCCTTCACATATGTTGTCAAGGACATCTTCCTGAACAACAATTTGA
>QVOA01021314.1:0-12275 GCA_014825685.1 Pseudomyrmex cubaensis
CGATATATATCGCATATCGATATATATCGCATATCGATATATATCGCATATCGATATATATCGCATATCGATATATATCGCATATCGATCTTCTTTTTGTTTCTAATTGCCGATTCCAGCAAAGTGTTAAAATTTGATTAATCAAAAAGCCCCGATTTATCCCGATGCAACTTTATCGGCGCATTACCAGCGATGCAATTTTCGCTTTACGCTCTATAATAGCGAATTTTTGCCTTCGCGAAAACAAAATTGTATAGTAAACAATATATATATATATATATATATATACACCGATAAAATATGGATACATATGTATGGCGAAGGGTGATGCGTAACTCGATTATGGCGAAGATATCCTGAAATTGCGTATTACCAGAATACAAGAAAGAAAAGTTAATCACAGCCGGTGCATAATTAAGCGCGTCACAGACGAAGCGCGGCACGTCGTAAACGCGGAAACGCGGCGTCGCGACGCTGCCGGGCGGCAACATGTGCGCGCGCGCACGTATTATCCGCGGAAATGCAAAGGCGAAATAACGTGTCGCAGACAGTTTTTATTCTCTCGTTTTACACGCGTATCACCGGTTATTTCTTTATATTCGCCGCTCGTAACAAATAGCGGGACTCACGTGGGATGAGTCGTTACCTGAAACTACGTCGCGCGTGCATCTATTAAAAGCGCGGCACGACTGCGAGCGTTTTGTTGTTTTTTTTTATTTGTTTTGTTTGCCTCCGGTGAGAATTTCAGACGATGCATCATCGTGCGTGTTAGGCTGTTGCGAAAGCGCTGCCGCTACGCGCGGAGATAAAGGACAACGGAGTAAATTGTGCACGAAGTTGAGCTCTTTGCTGCGGTGTGTGCGATTTAATATAAAACACGCTGTTTCTGAATTTTAAACGAAGGAGTTTAAACTGCCTGTGTGTTTCAAGACGCTAAATACAACGTGGTAGAATGACAGGGGAATTAAACGCTGTATATACGTTACACATACACGCGCTCGCGTTTTTTAATTTATTATAGAGAACGTCACGTGGGCGCGCACATGTTGCACACCCACAGGACGAAGCTTAGTACAGAGTGCGCGCGCGATTCGCGCAATTATATTATACATGCCGGACCGAAGCAGCGATGTATGATTAACGATAATGCCGGAAACGAATGCGGCTGATGCGTATATAGCAGAGTCCGGGCACACTCAAAATACCTATTTTGCAAATTAATAGACAGCAGCCGACGAGGGGGAGAGAGAGAGAAATTAGTATTGGTCGCGGCTGTGCGCGCGTCTACCACTTTAATGCATGCATCTGTAATTTCTGAGGTGGTTATGCAAATCCGGATGGAGAAGTTTCCGGGCATAAAGCCGGAGAGTCGCTTCGGAGAAAGAGAGATAGATAGAGAGAGAGAGAGAGAGAGAGAGAGATAGAGAGAGAGAGAGAGAGAAGCATCATCCCTCTATCTCTCTCTCTCTCTCTTCTCTTTGCTCTAGTTAATTATTATAACGACGAGTCGTATACAATTTGTATCCACGCTGCCGGAGTAAACTGACGGACTTAACGTCTCGCCGCGCGTCCCTCGTGATACGCGTGTATCTTCTCGCGTCTTTTTATCCGTGCTATTAATTTTAACGATACAATTATTTATTAATTGCGCGATTAAAGATCGCACGCGAAAGGTTAATTACGACGGATCAAAGCTCGGATTATTGATGAAGAACTTAAGAATGCAATAGTCGTTATATAGTCGTTATATAAAAAAAAAAAAAAAAATTTTTGTCGTTAAACACATGTCTGTTCCAGAATGTCCGTATGTAGCGCATTATAACGTTACGAAAACTATAGTCTCTTCGGCGATATGCAGGCGTGGGACGCGCGAAGCGAACGAAAGGTGGCAACACGCAAGGCGCGACAATTCTCTCGCGACGCGTACTGTGTAAATACTTTATTTACCTCCCTTGCACACACGCGCGAGAGAGCGCCGAGGGACGGCCGCTGCGCGCATTCTTGGCCATTCTTCCCGCGCGAATTAGTAATTAAGAGCTTTATTACCGACCGCTTGCCCATTAAACTCCGACCACCGACGGCTGAATATATAAAGGACGTTTTAATGAATAATCTAACGACTCGACGGGGCGGTATGATGGTAGTGGCGGTGGTGGTGCGCCCGGACTGGCTGTCCTCCCGTCCCTGACCAGCGGGACGAGTCGCCTAGATAATCTGTTTTGCATTTCGTCCTGCGTATACGGCAGCGATGTAAATGCGGTCCTGCTCTTTCTCTCTCTATCTATATATATATATATATATATCTCTCTTTCTCTATCCGCCAAACGTTACACACAGAAGACCCATTCGCCGAAAATTCGCGCGGCTGCTAATTAAGTCGAGATATTAATTTCTCCGTGTCCCGATGCAACTGCAGCGCAGCTGACGGTCGACTTAACGACAGCAGCTCGACGACGTCCCGTCTGTGCAAATGCGGCGTCGTCGCACCGCCGCTCACCGCAGTACCGCCGCGAAACACGAGTACACAAATTGCCTTTGACGAAGTGACCGATGAGTAAGTTTGCCGGTCGCGGGAAACGGATGGCGGTGGCCCGTCGGCAAATTTATCCGGGCAATATAAATTACGACATTTACGGTTCTCCGAACGAACCGCGCGCTGCGAAAACGCGGTTACAGAACGCGTTACGAAGTTACGAGATGTGAACTTTACACTCAGCGATCGCCCGACGCGAAAGTGTAAAGCGTAACGCGCGTAACTTTGTACTTAAGCTCCTCGACGGGCGCGTTATCGCGAAATAACGTTATCGAATTTATTATTCGGTAGCTTTGAATTTTGGTTAAAAAATTTTTTTTTTTTTTTTTGAAAATTATCGCGACTTTTGTGAATTATCGCGGATTGTGTGATGCAGCGTCAAGTTGCTCTTATATCTCGATTTTACGTACAAAATTCTTCTCTTTTAAATAACTCGCAGAGAGAACTGCGAGATGATTATTCAAATAATGTACTCATCCACTCAGCAAAGACCATCTCCGGCTCCTTTGCATGCTAATGATATAATTGAAGAGCCTCGGGGCGATAGCGTGCTAAGCTACGTAGCTCAGATTTTATGAGACGGGGAAGAGATTGTAATAACTAATAAGATTTAGAATATGTCATTACCTTGTGTTCTTGTTTTTAATCTCGTCAAGGGTTTCGGATTAGCTCGTACTTTGAAACTTGCTGTGTTCCCGTAGTAAAGTTCCGCGCGTGTAACGTTACATCCGAGAAGACAAACGTAATGTGCCATCGCATCGGAAGAGCCCTTTCGGGAAATACTTGAGCCGAAATCGATCGTTGTCGTCGTCGCCGCCGCGCTCGGACAGGAGGGGAAGAGAATACGATAAAGCGAGTCGAGCGACGCTTTTAGCCGCCGCGGCCTCCCACGTATTCGATACCCGTTATACCCCGGCGCGTTATACGTCGTCGGCGAAGGGTAGCCCGCGGGCCTCGTGGCTTTCATCCCCGCCGGATATATACGAAAGTCAAGATCCGCGAACTACTTAGTAAGTAGCAGCCACCTCAAAGGCCGGGATAAATTGCCCCGTCCGACAAGGGAATTTGCATCTTGATAGTGAATTAAAAAGTTTCAACTCTCTCTCTCTCTCGCTCTCTCTCTCTCTCTCTCATCCTCTTCACGCGCGAGCGCGTCTATTTAATGTTGTCTCCGCCTGAGGTGAAGGGAGTCTTCGTCGCGACCCTACGACATCGCATTCATCAAAAGGGGTTCACGCCGGAGTATCGTTGAAGTGGAAACCTCCGGTGTCATTGGATCTTCTTTGGAAAAACTTTGCGTTAGTTGTCGTGCATAATGCTTTCATCGTGTTTTTTTTTCTTTTTGTTTTTATCAGGATCTCCAGCTGAGAAAGATTTCTTATAAATATTCAGCAAAGTTTTGTTTAAAAATGAAGTGACTCGTGAAACTGAAGTGCGCTGTCAACTCAGCCTTGTGATTTTCATAAGAGCTTTTGTCACTTTTCTGTTTTTTCTTTAGAAATTCAGATATACAACGTCAAAAGAATGTTAAAATTTTATCTTGCGAATTTCAAAAACTTGTTTTTTTTTTTTTTTTTTGGAATGTGTAAATATCTCCTCAAAATATTCCATTGTGAGCTTTCAAAAGTCGAATACGACCGTGATTTAAAGAAATAGAAATTCGTAACTATAAACGCGCAGATATGCATCGCGCTATTTGCATCATACAATCTGCCTGTGCATACGCCGCGGCTTTGGCGTGGTATTGAATCTCATAATGGAAACGGCAACGAAAACGAACAGGAGACCGTCTGTAAACCGTCAGATCTCCATTACAAGCCCATTATACGCGCCATCGTCGTCATCGTCGTCGGCGCGCGCGTTATCGCGCGAAAAACATTCCAAACACGGAAAGTATTATCGCTAAAGAAAACATTTCAGCGCGATAAAAGATACAACTATTATTCCACACAGCCGATCTTCCTTTGATCGTAATTTTACCTCGAAGCGACGCGCGCGAGCACCTTTCGACTGAATATCGGATTTCCCTTTTTCCGCCGCCCGGGAGAAGAAAGTTTCGTACTCTTGTACTTCCACCATGCCGATGAAACGGCTGTTTCCACTTCTTTCGGCTGGATTTCGCTGAAAAGTATCGATGACGAGGTTACCGTTTTCTTTTGTGAACCGTGTCTTTTTCCCCGACGAAAAGGGCTGGTGTGTAGGGCGCGAGAAGAATATCGCCTTATTTCGGCCCGCGCGACGGATGCAAAAACCGATCGTGCCCGATTTCATATCGCGGAATACGAAATGTATTTTCCGTTGTTGAACAAACAATTTAATACTGTAGCTGGTTCGAAGGGATGTACACGCGAGCGTGTGTGTACATGTGCGGATGGTGCGAAACAGCCTTGCAACCGAGTCGAGTTTAGCGAAAAATCAATGTCGCGATCCCCCCGGAGACTTCCCCGGGGTTAACTGCAGCAAACACGAAAACTTCTTGATACATCCGATCTCGCTCGCATGAAACACGTGTTTTATTTCTTCATGGGTTAGGGTGAGCGTCCGCTCGATTTGGCTTCTTTTTGCCGCAAGCGGATTCGCGTGTGCGAGCACGGAGAAATTATTGGACGTCTCGCGAGACCCGCGTGCGCTCTCTCGGATATCTTCGGTGGCGCGGTTTCTATCGCCCTTAAAGTAAACGTTCACTCCGTGTCTAGACGCTCCCGAAAACACTTTCCCGTTAACTTATCCTTTTGATGTTGCTTTAGATTTGGATTTTCCACGATGAAGACGTGTAAAAACGTACATACGGTTTTCGTGTGTGTATAAAAAAAAAAAAATTGCCACTCACGCGATATTTATATTCGCATTGCTTCGTGCAATTAATATCTTCGAAATCAATTACATTAGTCCGGAATGTTTCGTTTTAATTAGACGATCGCGGGAATAACTTGAATATCGCTCTCTTTCGATACAACTTCGAATTTCTCAATAACGCGGGAGAGGAGGGAGCATTGCGTCGCGTCTCCTTCTTCTCCGGTGAAGCGCGGAGAAGCAGATTTTATTTCAACCGAATGACTGGGACTGACACTTCGGCAACGTCCCCGAGGAATCGACATAGTTACATACAACTACGTCCGCACAATTCACCGGGGAAATTCAGGCGTCTATTCGAGCAGTGTCGGGCGCGTAAACTTTCGCGAAGGATCCCCATTCGCCGCCGGCTCCGAGGTCCAAAAGAGGGCGACGGCAGGGGCGGGTTGACTCTCGGAGGCTAGGGTTCGAACGCGGAAGAGAGATATCCACCGATGGCCGATAGGGCTTGAAAAACCAGCCCTGAGAGCTGGATTCGCACCGTCCGACAAATATATATATTCCGCTTCGCGCGAATTTACCGTGCGAACAATAGACGGCTGCTGCGGACTTTTATCGTTCCGTCGATCTGTCTTGCCGTTTTCCCCCGCGGAGGGAAACGTACGCTCGCGATAATTTGTCAGGAATTAGCACGAAATAGAGGGAGAAACGGGATTAGAAACCATTAAAAACACCGAGAAAATCTAAAAATTCGCCTGAACTGCGTATATCTCTTCTTGTATCTCTGTGTTATATTTGCTGAAAATAAACACGATTCGTACATCTCGGACTATTACGTCGGACGGTTTCTTTGGTAATCGCTGCGTGCATGCATAAGTCGATTTTGCTCGCACTGAACGTTCCGAAGTAAGTTTTGTTCGTAAAACACTGGCTCTTTTTCGCGCTCTTTCGCTTACATTTCCTGCGCACAGTCGCAGCTTATACTGAAACTGCTTTTCGCAGTCTGCAACACTGCATAACATTAGCATATGCTTCCGCCTATCTGTACTTTTCGCCAGCTGATGTCTTTTTTTTTACGAGCGGACCGTTTTATTCACGGACGCAAACTCGCTCTTAAATCCCGCGCTGTTAATTTTTACACGGCGTGTAACAGGAGTCTTTATCGTCCGAAATATTTCTCCACCGTTTTGCGTTACTTGCCAATTAACGTTAGTACATGGGTAGTGCGGTACATATTTAATGTACTTCAAGAAAAAATAAAATTCAAAGGCTGAATCGAAGTAAAAAATTTATCCTCACATCGAATAGCGATAGTTTCGGAAATATTTTTGGGAACATTTTGTACCTCTCTCTCTCATAATTGA
This sequence comes from Pseudomyrmex cubaensis, assembly GCA_014825685.1. Taxonomy (NCBI): domain Eukaryota; kingdom Metazoa; phylum Arthropoda; class Insecta; order Hymenoptera; family Formicidae; genus Pseudomyrmex; species Pseudomyrmex cubaensis. Next base: position 6,691 of record QVOA01021314.1, read on the forward strand.
TCGCGACGATTTAAGACGAGATTTATCGCGCTCTCAGTGAGACAATGGCTCGGCCATTCAAACCGCACATTACTCGTCGATACGCGCGAGAAGGGGATCACAGCCGGATTGATGGTTTCCGGTAGCAATGATGACACATTACGAGACTGATCTGCGCGCAAACTACGAAGATGTCGATCCGCACGGCACTCTCCAAACTCGGCCAAGTCCGAGTGATTTCGAGGATATTATGGTCCTTGAACGTGTAACCGAGCCGCGTATTTACCCGAGCAAACTCCCCGTGCGCAGTGCTTGATGCGACAATTTCACCCGAAATCCTGTCATCGAGTGTATACACCGTATCCACAAAATCCACTTCCCTTTCTCCGCAAGGCCGACGACTTGGTCCCGTTTGGGAGAGTGGGAATCTTCATTCTCTCCGTCGCCGTTCGACGGCGAAACCCTTGTTTGGAGTACGGCCCCCTCGGTCTGCCGCGGATCAGACTCATCGATACGATGCAAAAGTTAACTTCCGCTTTCGCACCTCCCCCTTTCGTGGCTTCGGATTCCGCAGCTTTGCGGTAATCCCATTTATTTGCCGAAGAATACTCGACAAAGTATACTCGTACATAAGTTCGCGGGAGAAGAGATTAAGGAAGATTGATTGCTAGAAATACACGGTCGTAGAAGCGGAATATTGTTTGAGACTAAATTAAATTTTCGGATCTTTATTGATCATAATTGTACAAGTGAAGGAAAATGTGTATTGGAAAAAGTTGATTGCTTTTGTTCTCACTTGGAGACCGTCGTAAAATCAAGGCGCGCATGTAAAGAAACACACGATGTGGAGTTCGAGTAACAGTCTGCATCGCGCAACACTATAAATATCAATAAAGAAGCCGCTGTATAAGCGCACGGCATCCACCTTTAATGCGGATTCTTGTTAGTCCGAGTCCGGGATTATACGAAAGGAAAAATGAGGAAACTTCTTTGTCGCTGAGAAAACGGCTCCGGTCGAGAGCTATTAATCGACCCGAACGGTCTTCGGAGGCGCTTTAAAGTCATCAAAACTTCTTCGCAGTTCCCAGCGTCGAGTATCGTTGAACGGACTTCCGTTAATCGTTCTTAATTACTTCCGAAGAAAAACGTACTCCCCGGCGTCGTTAGGCGTATCTTATCGGAGGCGTGGAGAGAACCCGATGAAAGCCAGTCGAAAATATATCGCGATGGAGAAAGAAGAAGGTGGAAGAAGCGGAGAAAGAGAGAGAGAGAGAGAGAGAGAGAGAGAGAGAATGACGACAAAAAGGAGGAAGTGAACACCTGAGAGAATTCTTACAGATAGAACAACTATATTTCTTGCGACTGAGATAGCACAGCGAATGAAGTCAAGAGTTCCACTTTCATGAAATAACTAGATTCAGTGTGTGTGTGCGTGCGTGGTAAAAAACAACATATAACCACTTAAACAAAGCTGAAAAAATAAATATTTAACGAGAAATAAAATATGTAACAACATATTTTATATAAAACATATTAATAACATATTTTACTCATAAGAAAACTCGCTTTACTAAAAGAAATTTTAAAGAATCATGACATTGTTCGGGAGAATCTAAAGAAAGATGTAGTTTCAAAAAAACAGGGGTGTGGCGAGTCACCCTATTCGAAGAGAACCCAACGCGACAAAGAGGGGAAATGTAGAGGGTGTGAAACGTGAGCTTATTGGGGATGATTAAATACCGCGATAACTCATGCCGCGGTATACCCGCGGGGTGATATTTTGAGATTGTTGCCTCCAGAGTGGCAACCGCCGACGGGCGCCACGGGGGGAGGGCCGATGAAAGAAACCGAGACACGAAACGGTAGATACCGCCGCCGCCGTCGCGATGGGGGAACACGGGTTTGAGATAGAAGATTGCGAGAAAGAGAGAAAGAGAGAGAGAGAGAAAGAGAAAGAGTGTGTGTGTAAGAGAGAGAGAAACAAATGACGCCGGGTCGACGAAAAAAAAAAAAAAGGTAAGGGTGAGCGCGGGTTGAGGCGACGTGAAGGGGGAAACGCCAGCCCTTACTCGGCAAGCCAAATCTCCGAGGAGCTCAAAATGCCGAGGCTATTCTACGCACGTATCATCGTTCCCGCCTACGACCGCCCTCGCCCTCGTGCCCTCTCGTCCTCCATCCGGCCTTTCAACCCCTTCCATAGGAGGGAGCGAGGAGGCGGATAGAAGAAGCTGGAGGGTTTCTCGCGCGTCTCTCCCGAGCACCTTGCTTCATCGGCAGCTCTCTCATCTTTCCTTTTCTCTCGGACATAGTCTCCTTCACCTTCTCCACCATCCCCGTGTCTCAGACATGAAAACGGTCGGTCGGCGCACTTCGGAACGAAGCTGGCGGCGCGGCCTTCTAAAAAATGCACTCGCGCCTTCCGCCAACCACCCTTACTCCGTCGCGCCCTCGTCCGCGCGACTCCTCTCTCCGGGGAAAGTGTTTTAGACCTTGAAAATGCACGATATCCCGACCGCGCTCCGGGGTTGAAGCTCGCCGAATCGATATCCCACGCGTATACGTCGCACACAGCGCTCCCCCGGTGTTCGTGCATGTGCGCCACGTTGTTGTTGCGCCCGCGTATCTGCTCGGTGTGAGCGATGGGAATTTCTCTATGAAAGACGTGCGGATGAAAACAACGAGATACGCTCTCGTTTTTTCTGTTATAATATTTAGTTGTCCGGCGAAATTCTCAGTAACTTTTAATTGCGTACACATTTTTAGAATCGTTTAGAAAAACAAGATATCGCGAAGTATATATCGATCTTTACGAATTTTTACATTGCGGTTGTACGTAAAGAAGAAAAATGTAGGTACAGAGTTCACGGTAGTTCGATAGTTGAGATTTTATTTTAGACAAAGCCGGATTACTTTGGGCGAATTGTGATTTTTGGTTTGCGGTATACGTCGCTCTTTTTTGTTTTACGACAGCCAACGTGCTTCATTCGTTTCAGCGAATATCAAACTTTAAAGCTGCGATAGTCGTTACTGCGTCTGGAGCTGGCACTTGAATTCACGAGATATAATACTTCTTCCGTCAGTGGTACAACTAATGACTCGCCAACCACTTTCGTCTAAAAGAAGAAATTTTTTTTATCAAGTTTTTACATTGAAATTAGAAATATAAAAATTATTCGGATACTCTTTGTATCTTGAAATAAATTTGAGAATAACTGACCTAAATCTAAGTAGAATTGATTACGTTTTTTCTTTTACGAACAAAAGTTTTGGTAAATTGTGGAAATATTGCGCGGCAAAAAATCTTGAGCACATAAATTGCACATCAGATCCGCACATACATAGAGAAACTGTCAAGAACGTATTATCCCTTGTTCTTCGACGGCCTTTCCCCCGTTGATATTCCCCCGTCGTCGTCGTGAATAAAGACAAATGACGTTTCGCCGCGAGAACGTTGCGGCAAAACATTATTCGAGGACGACACACCTCAACTGGGTTAATCCGTAATTATCCATCTCGTCGGTATATTGTGTGGATAAGTTCTTCGCGGCAAAGAGCGGCGCGCAATTAAGGAGATAATTGTATAAGTGGGATAGATCCTGCCTCGGGAATACCAAGAGAGAAAAACGCGCGACGCTGTTAATTCGCGACCGGCTGCATTTTCCTTTGGCCCCATTCGGTCTCGGAAACTGCGAATTTAAAAGTGTTCTCTCCCGTCCTTCTCTCCCTCTCACGGAAAAGAAAAGGCGTTTTTCGTCCTCACTCGCGGAGACACCCGGCGACTTTAGATTAGAAACGACGTTTGATTAATTCGAGCGAGAAAGGCGCCACGCTTCCTTTAATCGAGTAAAACTTGTATAAAGTCAATTACTCTATTTTTCTTCGCTCGTTCGACATTGATCGTTGCATTACTTTTCTTTCGATTAAATTTGCCAGAATTCGATCTCGTCTAACGTTTCATACCGAAGATGAAATGTCGCTCATTAAAATATAACGTAAAAAATATTGAACTTGCAATCGTTCTGTAACGATACAAATCTATAGTAGAGTTTTTTCAGATTTTTAAATTTACATTTTTTCTCTCTCATGTTTCTTGGTTAGTTATTCCCCTATGAGAAACAATCATACGTAGAAGCGAACACTTTTATTCTTTGCCTTTGGATGTCAGTACAAATTACTGCGTCAGAAAAGTTCGCCGAGAAAACCGCTAAATGATGAAAGACGTTCAGGAACGCAGACAAGAAGAAAAAAAGACTCGCGGTGGCTAATTGCGGTAGAACGAACTTTCGAAAATCTTTGTATTTCAGTGAAGAAGCGTGAGCGTTTGCCGTGGAAACCAGTTGTAAAACGAGGCCCGTCTTGAGAAAAAAAAAAAAAAAAAAAAAACTTTGGAGCAACTGCGAGGACGGAAGTTGAACGGCCGCGCGTCTTGTGCGGGCGTACGAAGTTGGATAAAAATTAGTGTCGCGTAATTAACTCTGAAACGAATAAATTCGCATTAAAGCGGCTGAATGCCACTACTTGGAAACCGCCTCTCGGAGTCTCGTAGATGAACGAAAATTGCGTGCTGTTAAAAAAATTAACAATTTTCCTTGCTGCGTATGAAATACGCTTCGGATGCGTTCCTTACATCGCGAAAATGGCGCGCGAAGTCGTTCTCTTTGGCGTTCTATCACACCACCGCATTTATACTTCATTTTCCTCCGCGTTTCTCTCCCGCTCGATATGCGAAACTGCGCGATGCAAAAGCGAAGTGCGCAAGATTACTGAACAGCTTCCACTCTGTGAATAGCTCGCACTCTGTGTTCGCCGTTGCATATCTATACTACCGACACGGCGAAATATCACGCGGTGTTGTCATACATTCACATCGCTCGACTGGGAAATTCCCGTCGAATGGATAAAGAGAGAATGGCAAAATTAATGCTTCAGCAATTCGTATCGTTGTCTAATGTCATCTCCGTGTCTCGCATCAAACGCGAACAATTTTCGTGTTTCGCGAAAATGTTTCGTCTTTTTAGCGGGAATCTCTCGACGATGCTTAAAAAGCAACACGTAGAAGCACGTATGCAATACGAGATTTAAAAATGTTGGAACTACTTGAAAAAAATCTCTTTACAAAAATATTTATTATTTTTGAAAATAAATTTTTTCTTTAATACGAGAAAAAAAAATAATACGACACAATTAATAAAATATTACAACGTTATTAGTTAATTAAATATAAAATATATAATATAAAATAATATAAGTCCGCTCGCTAATACAACAATAAAATAATTACTATTAATATTATTAATATTATTTTATACTGAAGAGGACTCAAGTGAGAGCCGAAATGTTTATAGTTGTTAATTACACCTTTATGTTATGATCAATTAATAAATAATTTTTAAGATCTTATATTGGCTCGAAACAGACCTTTTGTAATTATTTTATTGTTATTAGTTAAAATGAATTACTGATAATTGAATTACTTTTAAATAATTAGTAAAAACCTCCGAACTTGTTTTTTCTTTTTAAAATTATTTAGGTTACACAAATAAGTTTGCTACGCACAATATATATATATATATATATATATATATATATATATATATATATATATA
>QVOA01021315.1:0-34447 GCA_014825685.1 Pseudomyrmex cubaensis
AAAAGATATCTCTCTCGCAAAAGTTTTAAAAATGATATTTGGGTGATGTGTAACTGTGATATTGTGTAGAGTTCCCGAGTATGTCTTTTTGCATTACCTCTCTTCTATGGAACGTTTATTATAATAAACTTTTGCAAGAGAGATATCTTTTGCATGTTTTTAATGTGGACACTAGTAGTCTCAGACATATCTCTGAGATATCATTTGAACATCATTCATTACACGTTTGAAAATGTCTCAATGAGATATCTTTTGCACATTTAAAGTCTGTGAGATATCTTCAAGACATCTTAAATATATCATTGTGCCATCTGAGAATTGATTTTCATATCTCGCGCAAAATATATTGTGCGAAGATTTGTGATATCATCAATAAATATTTCAAAAATATCATAAGAATATCACGGGAGTGTAATACATTGCGTTCAAATTTCCTATACATTATTACAAGCGATGTCTTTAAGATATACTTGAAAGAAAACAGTACTAATATTTTTAGAAGAATATCTGTGTGACATTTCAGAGATGTGATATTCCATGATATGAAAATGACGTAGAAACGATATCATTCTACAATCAAATGATATCATGTGCCGTCTGGGTAGGGCTAACAGTTTTTGAGAAATAAACGGAGAGCACTTATAAACTTCCCGTCGTCAAAAGATTAATTGACTAATCACATGGACTAATCAGATTAGTCATTTAACAGAAATGACTAATCATGATTGATAATTAATCGACCTATTAGCTTAATCAAAAATAGTAAAACCGGCTCCTTTATCATTTTACAGAGCATTTAATCCTGAAATGTGGAAAAAAACAAACTTATTTTCCAGTGCACTTTAAAAACTCACTGTTTATGTTCCATCGTTATAGATGCGTATTTTCAGAACTTGTCTGTGTAAGTCTTAACCACTCCATATTCAAAAATGAATCCGCCTAAGAAAATCAAACGTAATTAATGTTACATTAATTTTGTGAAAGATTTCTTGAAAGATGGTTTTTTTGATCGTATAAAATAAATTTCTAGGGAAACGCAAAAAATTAAAGGCTCTTATATGTGCCGGTTTAATTCAAACTGGTTTTACCGTTTTTGCTTTTCTTTATCGTGGTTCACACGCAGTAACTTTATGTAGAAGGTCCATGTATCAGATTACATATACGAAATTGTAAATACGATTATATAAAAAATATAGTAGTTTTTATATATATTTGAATGCACTATTTTAATATGGTGAAAAATTTGTAAAAATTTTTATAATCTTCGAGAAATAGTTTAGTTTATTATGTAAGTACATTATAAGTATATTAAGTATATTATATACTAAGTATATTACACTAACTATAAATAATATCTAAAATCTTGTGCAATCAAATATTTCAGAAATGTTTTTTGAAAAGGCGTAAGTAACCTTATCAATATTTAATTTTCAATTAACTTAGTTGAGTTTTAATTTCTTTTTTATCTATTATATCTTTATGAACGCTTCGCAACTTCTTTTATTTCTTTTAATGCGATTGATTATGTTTGAGAAAACTTAAGTTGGATTTAACACTTATTTCCAGTAGCAAAGTGACATTCTTATGACGTCATTATGATGTCGGAATCTTGTAACTGGAAATGTTTGTGCAATTTTCCAGAATAAAATTTAAATTTTAATTCAATTTTTTGCATTGTTATTATCAGAAGATGCATATCGTGCATATTTGGTATTGGTGTCTTCCAGGTGGTTACGAATTTTTAGAGAAAAACTGGACTAAGGCGTACCTAAGAAACCACGGGCCCTTCTCGTTTTACTTTTGAAATTGCATGACGACCAATCAGCATCAAACGGCCTCGCAGAAATACAAGACCGTGACGTAACAATGGCGACTGCTCCTTTTTGGTGAATCTCTTTGAAGAAAACTCCTTCCGCCCACAATATATTTCGGTCCGGTATCTGGAGCGGCCATCTCTCAAGTCTTCTTATTTTTTTTCTTTCCTCTTTCTCATTCGCTTTCGTTTGCGTCACGTAAAACTGCATTGACAGCTCCTAAAGAACTTGCACTGACCCAAGCCTGGATCAAATTCTGGTCTTTTCGATTCTTTGGGCAGTCCAAAGTTCACGCGAAACCAGAGTGTTCTACACATATGGAAAATAGAAGTTTACGCAAACTTCTGTGTGTGTGTTTCTTTTTGTGTGATTAATATTTTCCGTACTAGTAAGGAATCAAAATTAAAGAATCTATAACTGAACAAAATCATCAAAAATATCGTCTTATTATAATTGAATACATCTCTTACAAAATTTAGTGTATATTTTGAAATTTTATCCTAAGAGTGATCCGAAAGTGTCTTTAATTTATATATTTTTCTAAATAATTATATAATTTCTAAAATAATTCGGATCACTAACTTAATACTCGTTTCTAGAATTTGTTCATCTAATATTTGAGAGTGCTTCTAGAATTCAATCTTGTATTCCGGGAGCTAAAATAAAGTCGTGGTGCTGCTCTTCAATGTTGTGCAGGAACTTGACGTGAGATCTAGTCTTTTCATCTGATCAGCAAGGAGTTCATACAGGGGACTCGCTCAGATTAACTCAGCCGACACTCTGTCGACTGGAATTTGAACTGGGATTTTGCATCTGTTGGAAAGAGGTGGATGATGGCCTCACGATCTGTTTGCTGCAAACAGCTCCATTTCCCGGAGATTAAAGGATTAGGTGTAAGAAGTATACGGCTCGGCGACCGACAATAATGGAAGAACAATAACGTTGCCCGGTAGCCGGCCGAACCACACGGCGCGTTTCTTTAAGAATACCGTGTTTCCCAAACAAAGATTTGCCAAAGAAAGAAGGTGGCGTCATCGTGGATTATGTGCCGTCCACCTCGGTTTCCTTCTTCACTGCGAATTTGGCGGCATCATGTGTACTTCGGTAGCCAGACAGGAAGGTATTGCCACGATTCTTAATGCTTCTTACTGTCATCGTAATGCGGCTCTAATGACACGCGGACAACTTCACCCTCGGCCGGTCAGCATTCATCTACGTGTAATTTTGCGGCTGAACGGTGCCGGCACCGCTTTGTCGTGCCGATACTGAAGTGTAAAATGGGATTTCTCGTGGCGAGTTCTGCTTCACTCCGGGCATAGATTCCGCATGGTGAATAGACCCCATTAAGACATCTAACGTTCAATTTGTTCCGACAAGATTACATTCGTGCAGTAACAACTCTTCACAGCTGTTAGTAACTATTTCTATGTTAATTATGTCCCTCAATTGTTAGAAACATAGAATAATATTATTTGTATAAAATAATAATAAGAGTTAGTAAACACTCTGTTTTAACATTGCTAGGTTTTAGTTTGCGTTCGCAAACGTCATCTATGACAATCTATTTTCGGATCGCAGGTGGTTGAACGAATGATAGAATCACATGTTGGGCTTGGTCTCTGTGTCGCAAGTGTCAGGAGGAGTAACCCTTCGATCGTCAATCACTTGGCTATCGCTGTGAACTTCCTGAAAGCGATAGAGAGAGAGAGAGAGAGAGAGAGAACCGTTTGAGAGAGAATGTCTGTTTTACACGACAGAACATCAATTATATTAAGTTCATTATAAGTAATTAATTTTGTTTCTCTTTCGCTTAAAGATCAAAAGTCAATCAAGCAATATATAATTTGTGTGTGTTTTGTCTTTTTTGTGTTGTGTGTCTTATCATATTTCAGAATTCAACAAACATTCAGTTAAATTTTATTGTTAATTAATCCTTCATTACGTAAAACTCTGCTCTTATTGATATTAATTTTATATATACATTATTTATACAATAATTATTTAACAAAAAGAGGTTCAAATCACCAATGTGCTTCAAATTTTGCAATTTGATAAAGAACCACAAACACAATCTCATGCTCAAGTAGCAAAGTGCATCTCTCAAGCATTCGCCAAAAAATCTATCCTAAACTTATCATATATATTTTTATTTAAAATATTATATTTTATTAATTGTTATATTAACATATAAGCGTATATTTTTGTGTTATTTTACTGCTAATAAAAATTAAACTTGAAATATGTTTGTATTATTACGATATGTAAAAGATAAATACATTAATTACTCTGTAAAGTTTGAAATGGATTTTTTAAGCATAAGATTATGTTCGTGGTTCCCTACCAAAATGCAAAATTTAAAGCAAATCGATGACGGAAGAAAGTCTAAGCCTTTTCTTGTAAGAGCCATAGTACACTTTTGTAACTCATAATTTAAAAAGCAATTTTTATAAAACAATTTCTTTGTAGTTTGTAAATACTTTTTTTGTAAATAATAAAATTAACATAATTTATATGTAAAAAAGATATACGTAGAGTATAAAACAGAATAAAATTATATTCTTGTTTTATTTGTGTAAGTTAAGTTTTTTGATAGCGAAATAAATAGTCAACTTGTAAAATCCTCTCTTACTTTCTCCTTTCTTCCTCTTTTCTTTTTTCTTACGTAATCTGATTCCTTCTTTTAGTCTAAATATCATGCCCTTCCGAATTACGACAACATTCACAAGCGGAAGTCCACTGACCGAAGGATCAAGTGGTCAATAGCAAGAGGTCCTGGTCCTGGTATAAAAACAACACATTGAGAGAAATCCCACACTACTCGGTAGGGCCGTTTCTCCCACACTCTTTCTTGTAAAAGGTTATTTCTATTTCCTGCGCATGTGCACACCAGTTTGTTGAAAAAACGCCGCTTGCGATTTCGTATCATCCAGTAAAAAATACATATCTACAAATCTAAAACTCTTTACATCATTTTAAGTGATATAAATTCTCTTCATTCTAAACACAAAAACTTTTTTTTACATATCCTGATACATATACGTATTATAAAATATTTGTATCAGCTTGTGTCACTTTATTGATTGAACAAATTGTGTTACAAAATATTCAATCTCATTTTTAATTCCGATTATCTTACACATTATCTTACATACACTGGGATCTAGCATAAATAGCACAGGACTGATTGACACATCAGAATACAATTGCAATGGCGTCAGTCGGCCATTGCACGTGTGATAATTCCGCTCATGTTACCCTTCAATTCTCCCTCCTTCGTCGCGCTAAGGGTTGTGAATCTACGAGCCTGTCCCTTTGCCTAGGACCCTAAATCGGATATCTTGACCAGTCATAAAAGCTTTTTCTGCAGCTGTCAAACCGGTGTCCACAGTTGCGTGTTTTTGGGACTCACACTGTTCGAATCGGTAGCCCGAGTCAATGATCTAACGACCACCATCACATGGTAAAGGTACGCTGTAGACTGACTGAATTTTCAAGTTAGTGCAAAGATTGACCGCTTTGTCGTCGTTTAAAAACACGAGACAAATATGTGCTCAAATACACACACACATAAATATATATATATATATATATATATGTCTACGATTTAGTTTACTGTTAATGTAATAACCACTTGCCTCGTTGTTTTTTTCACAAAAGTATACTACTTACTACAAGCATTATTAAATTTATTAACAAGTTTTAAGATTAAAAGTATACAAAGTTTCTTTACACTTTATACCAAAAACATTTGTTATGTGAAGAATGGGATAAAACAAAGTTTGTAAAAATATAACATGTTTTTTCCAAGTTAGAAAATTAGAAAGATCCATTTGAGTATGTATGTTCTAAAGCGCGGCTATACACACATACACACACACACATATGTATGTATATATATATATATATATATATATGTATAATTGCTATAAGACCAAGAAAACAGACTAACGCGGAATTTTGTTCCGAAGTTATTTCAAAAATGAGAAAAATTATTGAGAAAAATTTTTTTAATTTAAATCTTTCAATAAAAATTAACTATATAAAGTATGTAAACAAATGTCTTAATAACATGTAATACAATGATTTATTTCTTATGCAAATTATTCTTGTATTACATGTTATTAAGACATTTATGCAAAGTCAGTATAATTAAGATGAGTACAGAAGTTTTCTCTTATCTCAAGGTGCATCACGGTTAAAATTCTCGCGCGTAAAAGATTTGCTTGATGTAGATCTTGCAATTTGTAATTGTAAGCGAAGTTTTAATTCGAGTTTAACGATATTTTCTCGCAGTTTTTCCAGTCGAGTTCGCGTACAAGCAAGATCGGTTTCAAATGGCATTTATAATTACATCTAAGTTCAGGTATAACCACTTAAATCTTCGATAAAGTCAAACTACGTTAAAGCGCGAGAAATATGTGCACATAATCTCGATGAAACTCAGGAGGATCTTCTCCCTCTTTTGCGTAAGAGAAGCGATCTCGAGCAGATCTCACTAGGGGGTGTGCGACAGCTTACCTTATATGTAAATCATCTACTGTAATTATCTTTGTTATTTTTTCATTAAATTCTTATCAAATTTAACCCGAGTGCTTAGTAAATAAAAACAGTTTTATAATCAGCAGCGTATACAGAGAATCCCTAAATTATCGCATAATACACTTAGTCTTTTGCCAGAAAATTGAGACACTTCCGCATGGTTTACTCGACTAATACGCACATCATACCTTGACGAAACACCGTGTTAAGTAAACGTATCCTCTGACGCTAATATAAATTAGTTTCTTCGAACCATATTTATCTCCGGGAAATCGTAAAAGTGATGTTTTGATCGTTATCAGATTTAACAGAGCGTAATATTCGACGCATATCTAGGTCACGGGCTTCTTTGTATCTAATTTACCTTCTGCAGACCTATCAAGTCAACTATTTCTTATCATCGCCTATATGTGTATATTTATTCTCTCTAAAAAAATGTCAATTAATAAGCAATATCCTGTTTTATTTGCAACTAAATTTTAAATACTTTGTCTTTTCTTCCCACTTTTCCCTACGTATTAAACTTTTACTTTTTAATTTAAAGTTACTTTTTATAAATTATAGTGTATGCGCTATATATTACGTAAAATGCTAAGATAATTTTGCTTAAACAAGAAGTGAAGAATTTTGGGATTAAAAACAGATTAAATGTTTAAGCTTGTATACAAGATCAGCGTCGACTCTTACATAAGCTTATCATATTTAAATTCAAGAAAACGATTCGTTATAACCGCGTGATAACACGAGTTTTCATATTCGACAAGATATAGTAAACGGATAAGTAAACTCAGAAACGAGATGCGAGATCGTATCCAGGGCAACCGGACCCTATCTCATCCCCCGCTCTGGATCTGAGAGTGTTTCTGGATGTCTTCTTAAGTTGCCGGAACAAACTTCGACTCGGTAGAACAACGTGTAATGCCCAGAGGGAAGCGGGAGCACTGTCGAAAGAAAAAACAGGCTAGAAAGAAATTTACTTACAGCATGGGATTACTGTTACGCCTCGGGTCATCTTCCGCGCCTCCTAGTAACGAGTAATTTAACTCGCCACTCTCTCTCTCTCTCTCTCTCTCTCTCTCTCTCTCTCTCTCTCTCTCTCTCTCTCTTCTCTCTCTCTCTCTCTCTCTTTCTCTCTCTTTCGCCAAAGGCGCAGATCTTATTCTCTGTTTCCGTTAATTAATACAGAGAGAACACGATTTAATTTCTTGGTAAATTAAATTCTCGCAGCGTTGACAATGGCACAAAATGAGAAAATTTAATTGAAGGGTCGAACACAGTAAATGTGTAAACTATAAGTAGAATTAAAATCAACTAATTTTTTATTTACGTAGAACAATATATGAGATTACATTGCATATATATATATAATATATATATGTGTATGTTAAATAATTAACTACTTTTTATTTTTACTTTTTATTTTTTTCCCGCGAGATTCAGAATCGCGTAATGTTCCTGCAATTTTCCGGAAACTTCAAAGAAACGCCGTACAACCGTAGCGAAGATCACAATAAACGATCGTTATACGTATTCAAAATGCTTCTACCTGGTAGGATATAGCCAGAAACCTATTGTTGACCCTTCGTTTTCTCGAAAAAAGCAATCGATTGTGCAAGCTCGGCTCTTATGGTGTAGCCATGAGGCGGATGTTGATGGATCTACCTCTCACACGATCATCCTTCTTACTGATCCCGCGAGGATATTAGATTCACAAAAATTCCAGTACCAGCGAGAAAACGTGCGCAGTTGCTTTCTCGTATTATCGCTACTGTAATAAACTACACGCACGTCCAACAGGTGTGTGTGACTGCACGATCTTTTAAATTTTCACATTAACATTTTTCTTGTAGTTTCTAATCGATCTAAAGTTTTATATACAGGTGTATATTGAGTATTTATCTCAGATCTATATTTACTGCGACGTAGGTTTTACGACAATCTCATGTGAGACCTTTCCTAACGGAAGTGAAGAAATAAAAAGAAAAGTTCCGCCCAGATCGTAATGTTATGTCCCATCGTTGTCGTCTTTCTTCTTCATGGCTTCCACGAGGAGCCGCGGAGGATGTAGTGTCTACTGTCGACATCAGAAGCACACATGACAAAACCGATGACTGATGATACAAGCACCCTCTCTTTAGCGCAAAACTTTTGTTTATTCGCATCTTCGTCTCCATCGATCAACGGCTACGGACTTTCCGTGAAGACGTAAGAAACCATATAAGGGGATATTGATATCATTATACGCGGGGTCGAACAGTTCCTCGTAAATGTCCATTATCAAGAGACGTGTTATTACTTGCAGTCGATATTCAATTGCGCTTATTTCAAACAATTTGTTCTATATTTGTTATTAAGCAAACATTTTATTCAGAAATAAAATTATCGATTTATAGAGTTCTTTTTTTTAATTTTTATTTTAAGCTCTCTAAAATATGTTAATACATATAATTTAATCTATATGTATGTGTTTGTACTTTTTCCAACAAAAATTTGTTTAAAACAAAATGTTTTGATTTTCCGAAAGACATTAATAAGCTTTATAAAATTCGAATTGAGGAACATCTCTGGAAAAAATTCAATATTTGTCATAGACGGAGAATGAAACTTTCGCGTGTCATCGTGATCGCGCTTTCCATCTTACGAGCAAACAACTGCAGGAAAGAGAGACGGTCGGTGAGAATGGTGAGTGCATCGTCCATTTCTCGCGTTGATGGTGAACCGTAAGGTCGCCCCCTTCGGTACGAAGGGCGTCTGACGTCGGTTCGACTGCTGCACGGAACGATTTATTGATTAGTACGGCCAGCCAATGGCGCATTGGTCAGTTGCAACCCCGGATACAACCCCAGAGCGCAAAGAGCGCGCCGAGGGGGTTGAGTCAGAGAGAGGGTTGCAAACCCCATATCGTCCGAGGGTTTGGGGAGAGATGTTGTAGCTTATCTCATTCTCGGAAATTATAGTGGAACGGTGAAGGGTGGCGGATCGTCTATGTTCTGCCTTCGGCGGCCATTGCTCCCGATGTGCGAGATCCGATGGTAAGTTAATACTATTCCTTTTGATCGTGCAAAGGATCTTCAATGAAAAGACAAAAAGATTTTCAGTTCGTCGAAATCACACACACACACATATCACATACATCATATTACATACTGTTAACACTTTCGTATTACTATATTTGTTCGGTAATACAGTTGAAGTGTACTATTAACTTTCTTATAGAGAAACGCTAACATGTAAGAATTCTAATTGCAGCATAAAAAATTACAATTGATCAATTTCAATCCAATTTTCCGAAAGTAAAGAATTTATTTTATTATTGCAAAACTTTTATAAACAAAAAATATAAAATGTGCACGTAAATTTCTTTTGTTTTGTTTTTATTTTAGCGATAATTTATTTCACTTTCACAAGATGATTTACTACAGGAATCTAAGCAGTAGTGGCAACGGAGGCACTTTTGAATGTGAAAGATTAAGCAGTCAAAGACTTTTAAGGCCGCGCGCGTGGAACCATTATCAATTATTCAAGATCAAGCCACCAATCTTAGATCCCGCCTTCTCATCTCCTTCGTTCTCGTTGCAAGTTTCGTTCTAAAACTCCTCTCTTGCAGAGACTCCCTGATTCATCTCTCGTAGTTACCTCCGTCTTAACTCGAGAGCCGCGACATAATTAGGCCCACAGCATCAAGTATTTATTCTTTCATTAGCCTCCTCTCGCAGGAAGAGGGTCGGAGATGAGACGATGTCATCCAAGCGTAACTTAATCACCTTCAAACTTTGCTCGCTCTCTCTTTCTCTCTCTTTTCTCGCTTATACTCTACTCGACCTGCATTTACAATCGCAAATTCTGTACACTCGGTATTCTTTGTTTCATAAACTTGCCTTGCCATTTATTATTTGCTCTAATTAGATGTAATATTATTCGCTCTAATTAGATGTAGTTTTAATACTATTTGCATAATAACATTTTATGTTAATATTTTCAGTTATATGCTTGTGTACAATAACTGTATTAAGTTTTGCAAACGTAATCATGTCTGATAATGTTTTTTTCAAATAATTCTGTTTTAAAGCTATTTTTGTATTAATTAATTGTCTTCCATGACATAAATTCAAGATTGTAATTACGTAAGTGAATAATTATTATTATCTTCTCTGCTTTCTGAAAAACTTCATAATCAAGTGCGCACGCAGTGTTTAAAGAAGTACAAAGTTTATATAAAAATAAGAAAAGTAAACAAAATTAAAAGAAAAGTTAATATAAAAATATAAAAATAATATAATAGTTAACAATATAAGAGCTAAATATTATAAGTAGCTACCTTCTGATTCTTTAATGCATGTTCGTGATACTTGGAATGTAACAAGGAAGGATCTTGTGAAGAAAAAAATTAATCCAAAACAGCACGTGTCCACTGCAAGCAGAGCAAGCTGCTCATCGGAGCGTGGTCCAGACTGCATCTGTCCCGCCGATATCCCTTCGCTCTTTCACCAAAAAGGAAAACTCGCGGCTAAGTCGGTTTAAATTATTATTCAACTAAATTTTTTTTTCACGTCATTTCTCCTTCTTTCTTGAAGCGTAACTTTTGCAGCCGCCTTTCGCCGCGCGTGCTAAAAGCATCGACACGGTCATTCTTATAAAAGCGCTGATCTTCGTCAGGTTTTTTTTTTCGATCTAAAACCTACGTGTGCACTCTTCAAAACTGTTATCGATCGAGATTCGATAAAGCTTATGTGTCGTGAATTTTCATAAAAAAAGAGAGAAAACTTTTCAATTGTTTATTTTTCTGCAATATTACGCATAATTTAGTATTTTCATTACATTTAAACTGTAAACATAAATTTAGTGAGTCCTTTTATCTTTGATAACGCGCAGATCTGATGACGTCGAAAGATATATTCATATTAAGATAGATTCTTCTGTAAAACTTTTACCACTCAAAGGGAAGTGTGTCGCCACGCACATAAATCAAATTAACTATGTAAAAGTCCACATTTGGGTCCATTCGGTGACAGTTATTAAAAAGAATGAACCCCTTGAACAGATGCTTCCTTCCACCGTGAAAATCATGCCGCGGTTTGATTTATACATCGGCCTTATGGGTGGGCCTTCGAAGTTTTCGGTAGCGGGAAAACTCTTTAATAGTTTTTCACGCGCGCGCACGCTAAGCCCATTATCGAGATCTGGTAGAACTGAGAAAAAGAACCGATTCTCTCTAAAAATTCGAGCTTTTATGCTCTTTCAAAACTCATTAAAGACGATTTCACGTCACTGAATCAGATTATTAAAGACGACTCGCAATAATTAGTCTCGTGTATTTCCCCTAACATTTTTTCTTCGATTTTTATGATTCGACAATTCGTTATTTTTACAATTTTTAGAATGTCGTTGATTGCATAGTTATTTTTGAGAAATGTTTTGCTTCAAATAAATTGAGAGCAAAATAATATGCGCATATTAAGACAGCGGGAGAAAGACGAGCAAAAGAGTAGCTCTAAATGTCGCCACAGATATATCCAGCGTGGAGTCAGTTGCTCGTGATAAACTATCCGCAAGGATCGAAGCGCTATAACGCTCTCGTAAACATCTCTTCCCATCCCATTCCACATCGTCTTTCTTCTCCGAAGATATCGTCTCGTCCTTTTCACGGCACTTACACCGCGACGTGGCTGACAGCAACAGGCGGCACATGTCTCTTTTATCCTCTTTTACCTTCGATCGTGATACTCGTCTTTACAGCTCCTTTTGCTCAAATCGCAAGTGAAAATGCGATGAAATCACGCGCGTATGAACTTTGCTGCATTTTATGCATATAATTCGCGTCTTGTAAGATAGCGTCGTTACATTATTCTTAGAGAAGAGATGAACATCTTATTCTTATAGTGCTTTCTAAAGTAGCTTCGTTACGAACCAATCTAAAAGGTTTTGTAAAAAAAACAAAATTATTTTGTACATTATATTTAATGCGTAAGTAAAAAAATGTGTGTGTGTGTGTGTGTGTGTGTGTGTGTCAAACAATTTTGTTGCGATACGATTTAACGTTGTAGAGTGTATTATATAAACGCTGTGTGTACGTGCCCTTTTTCCCACCCGTATCTATTCGAGTTCGTTCTCTGTTCGTTGTATGTGTTCGTATTATGTAGAATACTTCATTGTGGCGAACTCAATGGCGAACAGGGTGGATCCCCGCATATTCTCGTTTTACATAATTCCGTCACGGTCATTGGCATGGAAAGTTAGTTTCACGAGAAAAAGAAGAAAGAGAAAGAGAGAGAGAGAGAGAAAGGGAGAGAGAGAAACTCAGTTTTAATAAAATATTATATATATATATATATATATATATATATATTTTGTGCAAAAATATATATGTATGTATAACATTTTCTCACTCGTTATCTTAAATAAATACTTAATCTTAAATAAATACTTTCTCTCTCTCACAGTACAAAGAGAACAAATAAAAAGAGCGCCGTCATATGTACTCGCTCATACTGAGGGTTGAGTTTTTCCAATTTTGGACGTTTCCACTTTGTTTGTCTTAATATCTCCATCATTTCTCGTAGCGTCGCCTTCCGGTGTCCCTTTTCTCGTTAGAGTCCTTTCGAGGCTTATAAGTTTCCTGTCTTTGGGGGAGACGCGCGCGGAGTACGCTCTCAAGCAAAGGCAAATACGAGACGGATGATCGAGAGGTCCGAAAACGCAAAGGAAGACAGATGTGATTCGAGAGAGGAACTCGAAATGTGCTCGCGTAGGCGCGGTATCCTTAGCTCGTGCAACTTTGCCGCTTCCGTCTCTTCGATTTCCCTTTCCGTTCTTGCTGCTTGTACACGTCGTCTAATGTGAGAAACCTGTAATGTGTTTACCGACGGGAACGATAATAAAAATATGACATCGAGCTGTGATGGAATATGGCTGCGATAGAAAAGTGGACAAAATCATTGATTTCTCTTCTCGCGCGACGCGTCGACGACGGAAGCGAATTTGAGGAGCTCAATTGAATTTCCGAATAAAAACTTTCGAAGATTAAACGACGAGAAGCGCATAGAATATTAATAGTTAAAACTTCTATCCACACGCACGAACACACACACATTTATATTTTTTTATTTTTAAACACGTCTTCTCAGTTCACACTTGTGTGTTTTACTCGTACTTTTCACATTTTTTAATTTGCTTATTATTTTATGATGGTTATTTTACTTGTATGGAATTTGAGAAGAATAAATTTTATACTTGCATCTGCAATAGTTTGTCTCGCTCATTTATATTCGACTGTCTTTTCATCTTTTGTGTATGTTCTTGTTGGTGAAATTCTTTGTATTCGTAAATCCATATAAACGAGAACGTTATAAAAACGCTGCGAGCGTAATTGTCCGAGAACTTCGCACTTTTTGAGGTGCTGACAATTCGGTGACAAACTCTCGAAGAACGATCGATCTTGGTTCCGGACATTAAGACATCCTTTAATAAAAGGTACACCTTTGACACACAGCGCGTTTCGGCCTCGCTCTTTTAGAAAAATTATTTCCTCATTTAACTGTGGGGGTGAGATACAAAACGTGCCTTACATCTAAAGGGCGGTACACCCCTTCCCGCAGCGAACCTTTCGTCATATATGGTAACTATGTTCAATCGAATGTCCAGCAAGAAAGTGGAGAAAAACCAGATCTCGGGACAGACGTACGTATGACCGGAAGAGTGCTACAATAGCGAGATTGGCAGTTGGTCTTTGTTACGTGAATTCGATATATATATATAGGACTAGTGGCGTTAACATGGTTTCCGATAGAAAAGAATCGAAACGACGTTGTTCGTTGTTAACAAAGCAGCGCTAAATACTTGTTACACCTATCATGAACCCTTCCGCTTTTCTGTTAAAATAAGTAATCTGCAAAATATCAAGAGAAATAAAAGTTTTTTCTAGAACTTAAATAATTGCAATTTGCGGAGAAATCATCTTTGCGGGATAATTTTTTTCTCTGCACTATTTAAGAAACATAAAGTAAGAGAATACAACAAATATACATATAAAAAGAGAGAGAGAAAGAGAGAAAGATTGATTGATTGATTGATTGTTTGTTTGCCTTATTTATATATAAGGCGCTCTGAGACAAGTCCCCTAAAACACTAAAAAAATAAAACATAAAAAACAATAAATAAATAAATAAATAAATAAATAAATAAATAAATAAAAAATAAAAAAATATATATAAAGAGAGAGAGACAGAATAGAAAGACTAAGATTAATTGTAAGAACTAGATTAATTGTAATAAAAGAATGTAATAAATAAAGCTAAGAAAATTTATATAAATAACGCGTACCCTATGACAATATTTTACAACGTAAATGTTAAAACAACCTGTAAAAAGAAGACGGTTTTAGTGACGGATTTAGACGGTTTTAGACGGATTTATATTTGTATACAATAGCGGTATAAACTTGATATAATACAGGATTATAGAAATAACGATCATGATAGAAATTTAAAAAAAAGAAATCTTATTTTTTCTTGTAATAAAATATTAATTATAACAGTCTAATCCTCGTGAAAGCATTTAGATAAAGAAGTCGAAAACTCGCATAATGTCATTCTAAGTTTTGTCTTTTTTATTCGATATTGTAAAAGATATTTAGTCTCGATATGTTAAAGAGTATAAAGATGTTTTCGTCGCTTATTATGCAATTTATCACAAATAAAATTTATTACAAAGACTAAATCGTCTATTTTATACAATAATGCTTTTGATATCTGCGAAGCACGAGAGCTGTGATAATGCCTGTCGGATGCAGTATATCCGCATCTCGACTACACTCGCGATTCTTACTTCGTACGTTTTTCTTTCAACCACCCCTTTTCCGTCTACGTCACTCGACATATTGTGGGAATCGCTAAGGTTTACATAATTTTCCCAGGGCTTCGCGGCAAACGCTCGAAAAATTGCAACACTTGCCTAACCTGCCAGTGTGATGGGCGTGCTGGGAAGGGTCTAGGAAAACCCTCGTTCTCGTTTTTCAAAGGTGAAGCCAGTAAAATCGTATGCCTTTGTATGGAAATAAGAATACTTTCTGCCACCCCCGCCGCTTCATGGCTACCTTGCGCCGCCCCGAAGCGCAGACCCAAGAATACGTACACACACGAAGAGCAATCTAAATTCGTGCGCGAAGCTTCAAAGGGCAGTCATGCGAGAGGGAGACGAAAACAGGATGAATAGCAGGTACAATTGGAGTCGGGCACCGCAAAAATATTTTTTTGATCAGACGAAACGAACACTAGCAAGCACATATATCATCGAAAAATTTAACAAGTACTATTTGTGTAGCAATATCAAGCAGTCATAAAAAAACAATATTTAGCAAAAAAACTTGTAATTAAAAACACAATTGCACATTGTTTTAAGATTATAAAAAAGGAATTAAGTTATTTACAAACTTTAGATAAAGATTTGATGAAATAATAAAATAATAAATTGAATCGTACAATAAATACTGTTGTATATTAAATTTAATATCGCAGTAACAACAATAACAAAGCAAACTGTGATATTGTACGGTTAGCCATAATAGTTATGGCGTCAGCATAAAAAAAAAGAACAACACTTCTCTGCTGGGGAGATCTCGTCCCGGACTACGTCCAATCTCATTAACCCTTCACCGAATGGAATTCGGAAAGGGGTAGGAATTCTAACCCTTCTTCGTCGTCATAGCAACGAACCCTACTTTCATCTTCCTATAGCAGTCCAATGGCAACAGCTTTACCTGCTATGCAGGAATTGTAAGGTGCATTTCGATACAACAATCCACAAGTACTATTTAGAGACAGTCTTATTATGTATTCTGTTGTTATAAAAATAATCACGTAGCAAACAAGCACGAAATACGACAATTTATATAAATATATAAACAACTATATATAATAAATTTTTTAACTTGAGTCCGTTATTGTATGTGTGATATATCTAAGACTGTAAAACAATTTGCATTTATCAAGGCGATAGAATTTTAATCTTACTTTTTGGTGTAACTTATCGAATTTTTTTCTCTATTTCGTGAAGAACTTTATGCAGTTACGTACATTTTTATGATACTTCAAATTTTTTTCATTTCTTTATAATACTTTAAATTTTATACAACCTGAAGGGATAAATCAGATAAGCAATACTTCTCATTTATAATATAAAAAGTATTATTTATCTGATTTTGATATACATATGTAAATATACGCAAATTATTTAGGTTTATTAAACATTTTCTCCAAACTGTTTTTATTTTCTCTATTTTTTAATAAGTAGTTTCATCTATAAATATTAATTAAAGATGTGAGGGAAGGCCAATACGGAGTCCAGAGCACGGTAGTTGGTGTGCAGTGTGTATATATATAAGTTTATTAAACGTTTCATCTATAACTCTGTTTTCGCAAAATCTCGGATGAGATATAACTTCGTAATATTTGAATGTATTTGAAAAACGAAAAATATCGGGTTTTCTTTTTTTTAGAGAAAAGGAAAGATAAATCGTTTTTGAAAATTCATTAGTTCTTATTTTGTGCGTGATTTCCAAAACATCATTCTTCATCTTTTCTACTCAATGTGTATCGATCATTAGAATCTACTTACAAAGAAAGAGAGAATTTTTCTACATTTAGGTCTTGAAAAAATACAGTATTCTCTCCCAAAGATTTCATCGTGGGTTGAATACATTAAAAAGTGCATACAATAATACAATGTATGTATCTATCTATGTATGTATGTATCTACACGTCTTAAATAAATAATGTGTAATCTGATAGAAAAGGAATGATGTGCCATAAAGAGATGACCTGTCACAATAGATCTAGGCTCGAAAGGATTCAAATCTTGCAGACGATTCTCGTTTTGGAAATATTTAAGTGGATCTCTTCGATGTTTTGAGAGATACCATAGTCGCCGTCTAGACGCATGTCAGATTGGTGGCAAGATGCTCTTATTCGAGCAAAAAGGGTTTCGTCGTTAATCTTCAAACAAGCTTTTGTATGACTACGAATATACTATGTAAAAATGGAGTTGAAAAATTTACTTCGATAATATCGCATTAGACATATTGAATTGAGTGCTTACAAGATTTTGTGTATTGTGTATTCAAATATTTATTATGTGTGTTATATATTTAATATTTAAGGAATTAGACTAAAGTAAAGTGTTAAAAAAAAATTGAATTTTTTATGTTTTTCTATTATTACAACTCTAAAAATTTTAAATGTTTTAAAAAGTATTACGTAAAACTTGGAAGAAATGACAAAGTTTTAAACAATTATTTTGCGGTAACTCATAAACTAATAAACTCTCAAGTACTGAAACTTTAATATAATAACTCATTCTGTAATCATATCCAATCAATTTTCAAATTTAAAAATTTAAAATTAAATTTAGATTTGTTTAAATTAAATAATATTTAATTTTTTTAAATAAAAATTTATTTAACAAATATTATTTTTCAATTTATAAAAAATTCGTTAAAACTTACTAAGAACAAAGTGTATAATAAAAATTTTAGAACAATTTTTTATCTTAAAAGTAATAAGCAGATTCATTCAAAAATCAACAATCTCTTGGATGCTAATTACAGTTCAGAGGATGATATGGTAGAAGAGGAACGGAAAGAACTCATTGGCATTCGACGCAGAGCCGCATAAAAAATAGCTTCTCTCGCGAAACGCAACTTGGATTTCTCGGGAAAGATGAGGGTAAAAAGAGTGCTCGTGAGGGGGTGCAACGATAGAAGAAAGTTGTAGGATAGCGAGAAAGAAAAAGAGAGATAATTCCGCCTTCGAAAGACACAGCCGCCGCCGCGTCACTCTCGAGGCGCTAGAGGGATGATGAATATAAAGGCAGGGCAAGCAGTTAGGGTAGATTCAACCCTCTCGGCTCGTGAGCCTCACGGACCAAGAAGCTCAGATCAATACTTTTTATGCGAGAAGCCACGACGACTACGACGACGAAGACGGGATTGAACGTGGTGGTAGAAGGGCGAGCCGGCTTGGATGAATACGGGGTTGACACTGTAAGATGGAGCAGTCTCCTAGCTCGCGCTATTCCACCTCCTTCTTCGCACTCTGTCTTTCTCTGCTCCTCTTCGTTTTCTCTTCTTCTACGTGCCACCGTAATCAGGAATATCATTAAACTCTCAGCTTCTTCCTTCGCAACAATCTTCTCTTTTTCTTCCGCACTTTTCTTCGCGCCAACTCCGTCTCCCTCGTCTCTCTGACAAGCTCCTTGTTACTTTCTCTGCGCGAGTAGGAGGAAGAATCGTGAACGCGATCTTAACGATCCCTCCAAGAGAATTTTGTGGCGTGTCTTCGCTCTCCTGTTACAGCTTTCCGCGAAGCTTTTTTTTTCGAAAATCTCAAAGAAATCACATGCTTTAGTATCTATTTTTGTCGACTTTAAGACTATAGTACTTATAGGAAGAAAAAGCATTGTGCTTAATATTTCTTGATTTTTAGCGCCACAAATCTTTCACTTTCACGTGATACAGACGTGTGCCATAAGTCATTGCAAAAGAATAAGAACGCAATGACACATCAGAGAAACAGGAATTTCTCCAAAAAAAACAGTTTTTCTTTCCGTTTGAAGTTTCTGTTATGCACCACCTTTGCGGAATAATCATACAGACAACGGTAATTCTATGACCAAAGTGGAGTAACGGCGTGACATTCTTTCGAGAGTGATTTATATTCTAGAAATATATATAGTCTAAAAATATGTAGAATGTCAAGCGTTGTACAATTTTTTTACGTAAGAGAACTTTCTCCTTGCTGGCAAATTATTATGCTCGGTTGCAATCTAAAACATCTTGAAGCCAATAAATCTATCACGCGTCATGTAAAACTAGAGCAGAACATTTTATTGATTTTATTTTGAATAGATTGTCCTTCATTCGAAGATATATTTTCTTTTTGAAAGAAAAGAAACACCCATCTCGGATCCAATTATGCCGTGAATAATTTGTATATACTTTTGTAGTATTCTCTTACGGCTTTACAAAAAAGAACATACCGTTACTTTTACCTTGACCATTTTTCCCTAACAAGAACATGAAAGTTAATTACTTTTTCCGCTTAGAATTTAGGTTTTTTGAAAATTTATATAGTTTATGTACATACATAAAAGGAATAAAAGGAATATAAAAGGAAAAAGGAAGGAAAGGAAATATAAGTTAAAATAAAAAAAAAGCAACTGTTATTTACAATAAATGTAAATTACCTTTAGTATATGGTAAAATATAAAATTTAATCTCTCTTCTTTTGTCATTATTATTTCACACAGTAGGAAGAAAAAGCGTTTTCAGTTAAAAAAGTATCTCGAAACTTGGCGCGTGTTTCATAATCGTTCTCTTATCGTTCTTCTCAAGACTCCAGTCACGATAGGTTAAGCCTGTTGAATGTATACGGACTGCCAAAACGAAATAGAAGCCGCTTCGTAACTCGGCATAATCCACTCGTACGTAGCGAAAATCGAGAGGATGTTTTATCCTCGTTCGTCATGCGCAACATCCATAGTAATGCTCGAGTGGAAAAAGATCCACAGGGACATATATGTATGTGCACAGAATCCACCGTATACATACGAACCGTGGATCGTTCGGCACCCTCCTCATCATATGAGGCCGAGGGTACGTGTTTACACGCATACAGCTATACCCGTGCGCAAGCAACCGTGTACGCGTAGGTGCCCCGGAGATTCTGCAATATGTTATTGTTCGGCCTGAGCGAGTATCTTAAAGGCCGCGTCTACCCCTCAGCCATTGTCGTGGTCCTTACAGATATTGACAACCCGCAGTAGAAATTGGCGGGATATCTAGACTCGGATCTTTCCGGGATACGCATCTGCTCTAGAGAGAGAAAGAAAGAGAGTGTGAGGAAGAGAGAGAAGAGAGTTGGTCCTACTCGAACGAGTCGGATTAAATTCGTTTCTCGTTTCCTCTTCTTTCGAGATTTCATGCAGGATGCGACGTGACTTTTGCGCCACGCGGAAAATCTATCTTGAAAATGTCATATTTCCACATACGTACACACACATATCAAACGTCTAAAAACATCTAATACATGTGCGGAAAATATAAATTTTTTAGAGGTTATATATTTTAAAAGTTTGTCTAAGTATCTTATAAATAAATATAAAGAGTCAAAAAAAATTTTTAAGTCTAGTTTTATACGCAACGCGTGCAAGTGTGTATCAGTTTCTTTTTCTTCCGGCGCGCGACGGAAGTCAAGCAATCCTTCAATGTGGATCAACGAATCGGCCAAGTCTGAAAGGAAGTTTCAGGTAACTTTTTGGGGGATGGGGAAAGGGGAGAGGGAAAGAAACTACGATGAATCGAGCACACACATGAATACCGCCACGCGCCACAATGCGCATTTCTCGCGGCGCGGCGGCGCGAAGAGAGCGTGTATATCTTGAGGCGTACACTTTTATTTATTCCGTCTCGTCACGCACGTCGCTCACTCAAATCCGCGTGCACCCACACGACTTCTTGAGGCCAGCTGCATAGCGCATATTGTTGAATCTCTCAAAATGTTTATGTGTCACGATTTTCCTGTAGATTCTCGAGAGATATCATCATATTTACAAAGTGTACGCTTTTTAGTGACAAAATCGGTGGTCTTGAAGAGTCACGAAATTTGCTTCAGATGGATGATAATATATTACTGATCGAAAACCACGTGTAGTAAACCACGTGTAATAAACGGATTGATGAGATTACAAAGTAGTAGTTTTAAATTATTATTTTTATCGCAGGTAAAACTACGATCAAAGAGAATTGCCTATATGAAATTATTTCTTTATTTCGATTCCACGCTTCTCTCTAGATTATTTCACGGCTATAGTTATTAAGCAAAACTGCGCAGAGAATCAATTACATATCCCGCACTGGGTGCCGCAGGCGCCATATGTCGACCGTGAGGTCTTCCAATGATCAGCTTCCGTTAAGCTTCGCGAATGACTTCACGCTTTTCCATCGACTCGCGAAACCGCTTCATAATAACGTTCCGTACCGTAACAACATCCATCATTTGAGGGCTGAGAGTTATTAGGCCGCGTCCAGCGCGTGGTTCTAAGACTGTGGTATGGAAAGGGAGGTTTGGAAAAAGAGATTGTGGAAAGAGAGAGATCTTTCCTATGTTGTCTTCTCCTTCGATTCCTTTCTCTTCGAACAGTTAACGATGCGTTTCTACGCTTCGGCGTTAAAACGTTTCTCGCAAAAACCGCCGCGCTGCTGCTCTCGTTTCATCAAACGCCGCCATAACGTACGGAAGAGAAGCGCATCAAAACGATCCGTAATGATCTCAAAAATGATTTACAGTTCTCTCGTCGATGCCTTTTTTTTTTTTTCTTTACACGCCGACATTCCGGCTAGTCACGTGGCAATCTTTTCCACTATTGTCTCTATCTCCTCGCCGATCGTCGTGAAATACAACGAAAAACAGTGAAATCAGTGAATTCTAATAAAGAAATAGGAAGTTGCTTGCTAGAACAATAAACTGTCATGGTAGTCTAGCCAATGATGACACTTTTTTTTATATTGTACTTCACTGAAATCGCTACTCTCTCTCTTTCTCACTCTGAACATCTATCTAATAACAAACATCTCTAACTTAAGGCTGCTTCGTTTATTGAAGAAAATGACTTATGGAAAATAAACGTTTTTAATTCACCATTGAGCTTTTTAGCGAGGCATCGACTTCTTCGGTGATCGTAGGCGGGCAGGTGAGTTATCCGGCCATCGCGATCCTTCGGAGCGTATAAAAGGATACGCCGGCTGCTTGCGTCGAAGCT
This sequence comes from Pseudomyrmex cubaensis, assembly GCA_014825685.1. Classification (NCBI taxonomy): domain Eukaryota; kingdom Metazoa; phylum Arthropoda; class Insecta; order Hymenoptera; family Formicidae; genus Pseudomyrmex; species Pseudomyrmex cubaensis. The sequence goes on from QVOA01021315.1 coordinate 22,164, forward strand.
GTACGTTCCGGACGGGTACAAAAGTCCCAATATATCAAGTGCAGTTTCTTTCGTTCTTGCGAAGGTATGGGAGGGAGTTGCGCCCGGATGAGCGTGCCTTGGAGGAAGAGAGTGGCGCGCGAACAATGACAACCCCTCCTGATGCACATCAATATCCTCGCGTCGGATGCCACATATTTTCGCCCGATACAAATGACACCTTCTCGAAAAACCAATACCTGCTCTGCCGCGATCCCTCGATCATCCGTGACCCGATCGTCCCCCGAAAGTCCTAAGGACGTTTTGTTAAAGGTAGGCCGAAATAATACCCTTCCTTTAACCGGGTTGCAATCTTTTATCGCGCCATGTCGAAAACTTAAGAAACGCATCGCATCGTTGAAGTCGCAACGGAGACAAATTTATTTATTACTTTACGGAAAAAAATACAACACAGAAACGTAAATAAGTATTAATGAAGCGGTGAATGTAAAAGCATAAAGAAAGCCAAGCAAATAGAAAGAAAAACAGCGAGTTTTTTTAAAGTTAAAGTTGACTACATTGCACATGTTTGCATATGCGATATCTCCTATTATAGACCGGTTATTAAATTTCATACCGTACGGTTTCAAACTTCAGAATATAGCTATAAAAATATTACGAGTGTGGCTGTCGGCAACATTATAGGTGAAGATTAATCGTCGGAATAGCTGAAGTAAAAAAAAAAATGTATTGAAAAGAAGAGAAAGGTCGTAGGGCGGATAGATCGCCGAACTGAGTTTTCCTCTTTGTGTCGGAACAATTACTCACAGATTACAGTAAGAATTTGCGAGGTGACGGCAGCGAGGACAATCTCGCTCTCACTTGATCTTTACATTTACGATGGAAGCCACACCATTCAACCAACCGGTGAAATATCATCGCACAAAATCTTAAGATGAGTGAGTTCCGGAGCAAAGAAGCTCGATTGTGCGCGTAAGACTACTTCAGATCCTGATCTAAAAAGGTTTCATCTAAAAATTGATATCCGTAAGACTATAAGTTACTTGGCGAACATAATAATATATACGCGCGAAAGATAAGACTTAACTACAGTCAGTCAAGTAAGAGCCGAGTCGGGTTAACTTATAAAAAAATTTATCAAACAAAATTTTCAAATACATCTATGCATTGCACTCGATCGGACCAAAGATGCAAATATGTTAATAATGCGTTCAGTTACTGGCGTCGATAATTGCCTGGCATCTTCGAGGCATGCTGTTGACTAAATTGACGGCGTATTCTAGCGACAAGAGCTTTCAAATCCGACGAATCTTGCGAGATAACTGTTTCAAAGTATATGTTTTCCACGAAGCTTGTGTTTAATGTATACTTTGAAGCAGTTATCTCGCAAGATTCGTTGGATTTAGAGGCTGTTATCGCTAGAATACGCCGTCAATTTAATCAACAGCATACCTCGAAGATGTCAAGTAATTATCGACGCCGGTGGTGACTAGACGCATTATTAACATATTTGCATCTTTGGTCCGATCGAGTGCAATGCATAGATGTATTTGAAAATTTTGTTTGATAAATTTTTTTAAGTTAACCCGACGGGGCTCTTACTTGACTGACTGTACATCACATAATATCATTATAATAATAAATTGTTTTATTGTTATTATTCATTATTTGCTCTCTTTTATTTGTTATGAAGTTTATGTTATCAAATTGAAAAAGAAGAATATTCTCTTAGTTTTAAAAATTAGTAAGAGCGAGAAAAATGAACCATATTGATGGACCTTTTTGTGTCACCGGATGTTGGAAATTCGAACGCAGGTCGAATTTCTTTGATGACAGTTTAAATAAGATAAAAAAAAATAAAAAAAATAAAAAAAAAAATAAAGAACGAGAAGGAATAGAGTAAAAGAAAGCAAGACTTAGAACCGACTAACCTAAAGGATACGTCTCATTGGAAATATAGTGCGAACAAGAAGTTACAGGATATCGGTCCACGTTTCATTATGATAGAAACCATATTTAGGAAATGGTTTGTCATCACTTGTACGACCTAAATGTGAAACATTTCGTCTGCGCCATAAAAAATCGCGTTTATTTTTTGTTTCTTAATGAAACAAAAAACTACTGTGACCAATGTTCACAGTTGTACAATAATGGAGTCGCTTTTATTTCTTATTACCGCATCCATCTATACGTCATCACATGACTCGCTGTCCTTTATCGGCGAGAATAAGCCTTTATTCTCGAGTACTATCCATTATGATCTCAGATGACACCATTAGACGTTCTCGTATACATTTTCTCCTTCCTCCTGTGAATCTTGTAGTCATCCGACGTTTACCTTTCGTTTATATGTCGTATCTTTCATTGGAAACACGCTTTATTTTCGTGACAATTAAAGTGCGTGTGACAAGAACAAAACACTTCTTAACAAAGTTATGATAAAGATAGATTAAAAATTATTCGATTGAGAAATAAAACCAAACATTAAAATATCCTAATGCAGAAATTGCGACATTTATTCTTATTATTTATTATCAATTTCATTTCAGAAAATTGCGTTACGTGTCACAAGGTTGAATATTTTGAATTACACAAAACAAACGTATTACTATATTAGCATCGATTATTGATAATTATCATTGGGAATCTAAATGGTTTTCCTGTCTCGTGACCAAAGAACAATATAACAGTTGCACAAATGCATGGTCGAACTGTCAGACTGTGACTTCGTAGCAGATGTTACGATGCAGGCAGTAACTATACATATATATATATATATATATATATATATATGCACCTCACAGTTTTTCATTCGTTTTATTTCGTTTTAACTGTAGATTCGTGCGCGATACTTTTGTTTATTTTAAAGCAATATTTAACAAGAGTAAAAAATTAAAATATTTAAAAATCTATTGTTAACTTGCTGTAAATAAAACTGATATATTATTACATATAATATTCAAGTAACTGTATGTAAGTAAATTAATTAAAATTACTTTAAAATAATTTTAATTTTAGTTGTCTTCACAATTTTTCTTATTGAATAATAAATTAATAATATATAATATTTACTTTAACTTGTTAATATTTACTTTGTAATTTTTACTTTGACTTGTTTTGAGGCTATATACCTATTGTATATTTTTTTTTGTTTTTTATAATCTTTAGCAGGATGTATATTACCTGCGAGTTGACACATGCTCATTTCAAAGATCGCCCTTCCATCGGCAGCGATATCAGACGGACAGTTGAAGATCAGTTGAACATGAATATATTAACATAATTAATCGTAGTTTTATGAAACATTTATGAGGTAAATGTCTTATATAGCAAAATTTACTATCGAAGCGAAGTTTCTCACAGAAAGAATAGCAGAAGCATTTAGATAAGTATTATTTTTGTGATACTTCTATAGAATTGAACTTTTCTAACTCAAATAAAAATTCGAATTGTACAGATTTTTGTGTCAGCGAGTTTCGAGTTAAAGAAACATTATTACAATTAAAACATTTTATATCTATGTTTTATTAAATATAAATAGCCATTTTTTGTGTTTATAACAGACAAAAATTAAAAATTAAATTAATAATAAATAAGAAAACTATTAACAATTGTACGAGTTTTTGAATTGTCGGCCAAATTGAATAGAATCTTTATATTCAATTTATAAAAAGAAGGGTAATTGTGAAAAGAAAGTGAGTAAAGGGTCTTACGGTAGGTTAGGTTATAAATGAGTTGGTTATAAATGAGTTGTATTCTTCAAAACTCGAGAAGTCAAAATTTTTTATTCATATTATTTTGACAATGGACAAATGATTATTGTTATTTTCTGATAAATTGAAAACCATTTTCACAGAAATAAGTAGATATACATCTAAGAAACTCCAAATGAGGCTTTAAAATTGTGATCCTTTGAGAGATTTATGTGGTACATATCTATAAATCACTCTTTGCGTTACTCTTTGTTCTTTGGCATAGATTTATTACCTGCTATGCAAAAACTTCGCTTAGAGAGAGAGAGAGAGAGAGAGAGAGAGAGAGAGAGAGAGAGAGAGAAAGAGAGAAAGGATATGACTACTAGGATTACCACTAGGATTAGTAGACTGTGTTCAATTTACTGCTAGTAGTACTGTAAAATTCATTGCTAATACTATAGACATGTATAATACAACGTGAACTATAGATTTTCAATATTAACAATAAATTTTGAAACACTTGTAAAAATTACTTATTTATTAGAATAATTATAAATAAGTTTTATTATTTGTATGATATTTTAGTAGCGATGTCTCCTTTCATATCAGTGTAAGATGTATTAAGAATAAAGCTAGCGATGTTGCTTTCTTTCCACAGAAGGGAATACGGATTACACAGAAGTAAATCCTGATCGTGTTTCACGAGCTACCACCTTCGAATGTCACCCAAGCTTCCATTAGTGCTATGAACAGTATCAACGGTAGTGCTCGTCAAAAGAAAAGTACTGCATCGACATTATCTGCCAAAACACGGTTTTTTCTCGCACGCAAGAGTCCACGAGTTCAAAGGGGTTGCAGGAATAGTCTCTTTTTCCGACTCGATTACATCGGCAAGAATAGTCAGGACGCGGAAAGGACCGGGAAGCAGGACAGGATGAAATGAAAATCTCGTTGATTCGTTTCGCTGACGACTCGAAGAAAAAACGCTCGACCGCGTGAAAGGGTTTTCTTGCGGCATACGTATCACGACAGGAAGCGGCATCGAATCTTTGGAAGGATTACAAGGGATTGCGACTGTCTCATTGATACGCATTCGTGCAAAGAGATTCATATTTAGGTGTAAACACGGTGACGAGAATTTAAGGATTAAACGCTTTTCGTGCAATCTTGGAAAGATAAAGACTTTTCAAGTGTTTAAATAATAACAAAATTTTAAAGTATTTTTTATTACGAGAAAAAGACAAAGGATGTAATTGTTTTGACTTATATATTTTTTTGTTAATTAATCACTAATTAATTTATTAAATTATTTTTATATTTAATTTATTAATTTATTAAATATATATTGTCTTTTCCAACAGAAATTCCAATAAAATATATTCTAATTTAAAAACTAAGATAATATAGAATATAATATAAATAATGTAGATAATGTAGAATATATTTCATTGGAAATAAAATATATTCTATATTATTCCAATGAAATATATTCTATATTATCTACATTATCTATATTATATTCTATATTATCGTAGTTTCTAAATTTATATACAGAATATTCATGAAAATAAAAAGAATGTTATTTATGTTTAACAATTTTGGAAACTAAGTCAATAAAAGAAGAAACAATTTTACAATAGAAATATGGTCATTGTTATTGACGGCACGTTTTAACCTGAAGTAAGTCTGGGAAACTCCTCAGGAAACCAGTTGCAACTCATAAATATCTTTAGCCCTTTCAGAAACCGTACTAACCGTTCTAAAATCTTTTAAGATATTATGTTCTAACTCTTTTGCAGAATCCTTCTAGTCGCAGGCTATAACGTTACATCTAAAAGTTAAGAATAAAACATAAATTATGAGGCTGGTTGGCTACTGAAAAGAAGTATTCATATGTCGATGAACATTAAAGTATTCATACTGACTCGAGCCTTTTTTGAGAAGTACAGCAGGATTCTTCTCACTTTTCAAGATCCCTTTTCAATTTGTCCTTGACCTAACCTAACCTTACTTTTCGAGTTTTTTCTTGCTATCCCGCTACCGTATACTTTTGCCAAGTGTAGAGAAATGTGAATACAGTCGAACTTCTAAAAAGTTATCATGTTTAAAACCGAAGAATTTGCGCCTCGCTTACTATCCTCACTTGGAGAAGCAATTCGTCTGCGTATGCGTGAATGAACTCACAATGAGAAAATTGCGATAAGTGTGACAGAAGAAAGAAAGCGATGGTGAAAAAAGGAGAAAGTAACTGTGGAGGTAGAAAACCGCTACTATTGACAAGCTGTAACTGTTGATAGGTTCGACTGTTATCTAAATAGATAACTTGAGAAATTCCGTTTATTTGAAGTGAGAAATTCCTGCTTAAGCAATTACGTGTATGAATAAAAACAAATAGTTTTTTTTTTTATGAATAAGAATCGTTCTGGTATCTCTGTTTGTTAGATACCTCTGATACTACGTTAATATACTCATCTGTTTGTTAGATATCTATTGATGCTACGTTAATATGTAAACTTATGTAAATAAAAAAAGAAGGAAAAAGTAAGAAAAACAACTTTATTTTTATTAACTTACATTATTTTCTACGTAATCGGTAAAAATAGAGTGATATATCAAGAGATAGCTTTGAGTCTCGCAGGCTTATCGAAACGTGATGTTTTCTGGATACATCGGGAAAAGGCTTTGCTTGTGTAATATTTGTCTACGAACGAAAAGAGAAGTGTAAATGCGAACCTTCTGTCATGACACGTTTGGAGCGACAGAATCTACAGTCCACGATTATCGAACAAACATGAATGTTTGCATGGATAAAACAGATCGTGGGGTTGACCATGTCGAAGAAACCAGAATCCAAGAAACATTCCCGATCCTTTCGCTTGTTTCTCAGTTTTTTTGCGGTAAACAAATCAATACAAGGCGATGGTTGTAAATGTCTAAGATTTTGTGTAAAAAGTGAAAAATATCTTATAATCGTAGCGAGACTATTAGTGGGTTCTATGGAGTGTGGAGAACAGGTATGCAGTCATTTATCGCAAAATCTTGGAATTTGATGCGACCTAAGGAGAATAGATACGGACAAGGTAGGTATGGAGGACAAGAATGAAGAGGGCAAGGATGCGCAAGAAATGTGACGCAACATACTATACATGATCTACAGATTCTTTCATTCACCTTCACAGCAGATCTCTATCTACCGGGAAAATCCGACTCAGTAGAATTAGCGATAGGTAGCATCTCTATTGGGAATTGCCAATAAGAAAGCTGCACGCGGCGAGCTGGCTATGCTGCGAACGAATAAATCCGAGAATATGTTCCGGAGAAAAGATCCGGAAATATTTGACGAAAGACGATTTTCTTGCTCCTCGAGTCGAGAGAACTCGAGGTTGAATTCTACGAGAGGTCGCAATTGTACGTAAACATCAGATTGCTCTTTTTTATTCATTTACTTATTTATTTATTTTTTTCTTTTCTAGACGTAATATAATATATATTTTTTTTATTATTTGTCCGACTATGTGTCATAATCTATATATCATGTTATAATTCTAGATATCTATCGTATTGCGGCTTAGTTTACTTGAATAAAGACGTACTTTGACACAATGGAACAAGAGGCGACACAGGCTTCGATCGACTGAGTGGCTCCTAAAGCGAAACGAGCGAATCCAGACGACACGAGTGGAGAAGCTTCTCGCGCGTTATATTGATATCAAAGGATTAGAGGGAGTGTGAAAGGGCAACGAGGCATGTTGCAACTCGTTACGGATTGAAGAGATTGAAATCTTTACAGGCTTGTCCAATCGCGTCTTTTCCGTCTTGTTTCGGCTTGTTTTCGTCATATAATTTGACGCACAAATGCTATCGACGCTAAGCAATGATGACGATTGCTGTCTTAAAAAAAACATCATTCAACAAACAAAGATGTTATAGATGTGGCTCTACAAGTTGCCATTTGACAAATTTAAAACTTTTATTCTCAGTAAAAATAATGTTTTTTTTGTAACGACGGGATGCAAACAAATACATAAAAAATGTTGAAATCATTTTTAAGTCGATTAAAAAAAATTGTATAATTTCCTTCAATAATGTTACATATCCAATCACAATGATCCATTATTCTTCTTCCAGGTTTAATAAAATGTTAATTTTAAAAGAATTTTGTTTATTTAAGTTCTGTTAGTGTTTTACTTTAGTTCGAATAAAGTATATTGTCACAAGTAAAATTGACAATATTATGAAGAATATAAGTATAATCATAGTGATTTTTACTTATAGAATGAGTTTTACTTTTAGAATTGGTGCTCCAAAAAAGTAGAAAGTAGAGGATCAAAAAGAAGAGTTCGAGGCTTAAAATTGTTCGTGAGATAGACATAAATTTTACGACCGCAGATAATCGAAGCATCTCCTTTAACTCGGCCAACGACGCAAGGGTGCAAACTAATGAAATAGATTCATCGTGTATCTACTTTCTTTCCCGCTTTCGACTGCAGCTTTTGACTGTTTCCTTTTTTTTTTTTTCAAGCAGCTGCAGTCGACTATCTATTGTTTTAGTTTCGCAGATGTGCAGCACATCTCCAAATGGCACGTGTCACTAGGATAACACACCTAATTAAGCGATAACCGTAATGGTCTGACACATTGATGAAGCGTTAAATGATATTTGTTTCTCAAATTTCTGGATTGCACTTGTGACGTAACAGAAACGAAGATAATGATAAAAGAATTAATCATATAATAAGAAATATTTTGAATTCAATATGATAAATTTTTAAGCTTTTAATTATTTAATATTTAAAATTTAAATAAAATTTAATATTTAAAATTATTTTACAACACAGCTTAGTCACGATTTTTTTTATATCTTCAATGTATATACGTACAGGAGATTATTTTAAATAAATTTTTATATTAAAAAAAATATAAATATAAATATAAAATGTGATGTAAAGATAGCTCCAAATTTTGAGAATACAAGAAAGAATATTGCAAAATATTATAAATGTTCCAGTTATTATTTTTATCTTAATTGTATTGAAAAAAACCGAAACTTTGGTCGGAACGTCTATATACACTATACATTTAAATAAATAACACATATACACAAACAATTGTGTCTCTGCTCCTAACGGCCTTCGCAACGTTTTCTCTTGTATTATAAGTATAAATACACATGCACACATATATACATATGTACATATATATATATATATTTATTTATTGATGTTACAATTTTAGATCTTGATAATTCTAACGAATATCGTGAATATATCCATTTTGTAATCTACAAAAAGAAAGAAAAAATGAAAGAATAAAAACTAAGAATAAAGAAGCAAATGCTTTTCAAATTTTATCACTATCAAAAATACAGGACTGATTACCAACATAAACAATGATCCGAAAAAAAGCGATCGGAAGATTTATGTATTTGCTTGTCCCAAGAATATCTTTGTCAGGTAGACTTTGAATTTTATCGGTGCTCGGTCAATATCTCCAAATCGAAAGGTGTCGTTAAAAGAGTAGGTAAAGATTAACCCAGTCTGTCTTTTTATGATTATCTTCTCTTTTACTCAATTTTTCTCATAACTTGCCCTACCAACTCTTTGCTTTCGCGATTCAACATCCTATCTAATCTTCTTTTACTATTGCATATCGTCGTTTACTGACAAACGATATTTTAAAACGAATTCTGTTTTGACTATTATTCTATATATCATTTCTATATGTTTTTATTATTATTTCTATTCATATGAGATGTACTTTAAAAAAAAATTTATCAAAAGCGAATTATATAAATAATATAATATTTTTAGTGAAATTTTATATACAGTTGAAAGACACAAGTATAAAATGCAATAAACAAATTGTAAATGTTTCTTATTTTGTTTTACAAAAGAAAGTTTATCTTTTAATTATACTTTTTTCTCAGATATAGAGTACAATTTTTTTAAATATATTAATTAAAATATTACATTAAACATTACTATCATATCATTCTGAATTACTATTTCCAGAAAGAAAAATTTGACATTGCATTTTGTCTTTAAGTAAGATATTAGTCAGAAAATATCTGTTTACAGAGCTTCAGAGTTTCAAGAGTTACGAGCTATTTCTACTTAAAACACAGTCATCGTAGAACAACGAGATGATAGGGTAAAGTCTTTTGAAAACGCTTTTAGAAATTCTTTAGTGAGTTAAGCAAAATCGCTTTCTTTCTACAGATAAATTCTATTCTTTATTTTACAAGGATAAAATCTTTCTTCATATCTACTGATTAGAAAAAAAAAACTTTTCTAAACGCTCGATTTTTTAGAAAAAAATCTTGGATAGTATTTTTGATATAAATTAGTTTATTACTAGTTTCTTGAAATTAATATCTTTCTTTGTTTTACAAGAGATTATTGTTTTATTAGAGTAATTATAAATAACATTATAATGTTACATTATTTATATACATGTATACATATAATGACAAATATATATTTATATTTACAAAAATCGACTTAATACATTGATGTTAAAGGATAGGCTGATGTGAAAAGAAATCATGATGATACGTGAAATTTATCTGGTTTTCCCATATTCGAATAATACATCTGCAACGCGTCATCTTTATATTACCTGGTGCGGTGACGCAGGTGGAGCAGTTGCGAAAATCTAGAAAGGATATTACGAAGTTTGTCCCGGGACGCTAACCGGAATGCGAGACTCCCACGGTACGATATCCATTCAAATGTGACGGACTAATATCGAAGACGCGAGGATCAGACGACGTAAATTTTGGAAAAGGCGAGTGTGAATCGATCCCAACGTAAATACACACAGCGAAAGTTCAGTAAACGTCGCATGATTGCTTCCGACCCTTTTCCCTCAAAAATTGCATTTTTTTTTCAAAGAACTTGTTGGGCTCTACCAAATCGCGCAGGTCAGAATCCGATATTTGAATAGTCGTTTACATAAGAGGTTATGCATGTCTCTAACGCGGAGAATGCTTGCTCGTGAAAAGGGTTACGCCAGACTTTTATTACCTCTAGCGTCACAGAATGAAGGGGATGACCAGGATGAATTGCCATGGAATAAAGAAGATAGACGTTTGGTGACGTATCTTTTCAATACGTATCCAAATAACCGTGCACGTGGGAAAAATGTCCGAAAAATGGAATTGACTGTGCTAGCCACGTTTCTTGTATGTATATATGAAAGCACGTTAAAGATTTTACACACAACAACTATTACGTACGTATTTATCTGTTATTTTTGCCTGTCAAGACGTAATTAGTTATAAATAGATTAGTTATATATAGATGTAAAATGAATCTAGAATCAATATAAATTGTCAATAAATCTATATATTTTACTAAGAAATAAATATTCGGTTATAAGAGTCGTTTGCAGGATGTTATGCGGAATATGCGTGTATATATATATATGTGTGTGTTCACTTGTAAATTTTTACAAGTGAGTTTTAGAATTGAGATTTCAATTTTTAAAATCATATAGGATACTAGGTTTGCATCACATATATGAAAGACCCCATATACTCCCCTAATTAATTTTATATTTATACTATATATTTTACTTTATTATTTGTAAAATTCTATATTACAATTTTGTTTGTATTTTAAGAAGTAAATATACACGATAATGTTCACATATATATATACTGATGTAATTATTTCGTGCGTATTGTAGAAGCGTAGAATTATGGTTTCGCGTGTATAGTATATAAGCTAAGAGACATAGATAAATTATATATATAATGAGATTTCCAGTGAGTTTAATACAGTGGTTGGTCCACAACCGGATATAGATTGGCGGCGTCCACACGCAAGAGTTTCCACGAAAATAACACATTCGAGGCGCATCACTCATGTCCGTGATCGGTGTTTTGCAAACCGTAGCGTGGGAAACATCCCCCACAGCAGCGGTTCACCCCTATTTTTACCTGTTCGGGGGATTTACCGAAGATGAAATACTATCTAGATACCGAGGGATAAAATTAGGCAGCTTAACATCCGAAATGGACAGGGGTCTTTCTCAGAGGCCTACTATCCGATCATTTTTAAATACTCTTCTCTATTGGACGATCTTTCCGTCGCATTACAGAAGTAAACACGAAGAGACATTACATCTTCTTCTGACGTAACTGCTAGAACAACATTTACTTATACGACATATTTTGCAACAACGTATTGTACAATTATATAAAAATTATTTGAGTGTATAATTGCTAAATAACTTTATTTAAGTAATTCGACAAAAAAATTATTTATTTATTGTGTTGCTTTTGCGTGTAAGATACATATCGTATCATTAATTAATATAAAATTAATATGGAAACTTATTATTATCAATTAATATAAAAAATATAAAATTTTATGCGTTTACTTTATATGTTTATATATATATTTATTATATATAAACTATATTTATATATATAATATAGTTTATAAAATATATATATAAATATATATATAATAATAACTATATAAATATAGTTATTATTATATATATATTTATATATATATATTCTATTTTACTTTATAACATAAAGTAAAATAGAATAAACATGAAAAACATTAAATAGAATAAAATATATATATAAAGTAATAT
>QVOA01021348.1:0-38794 GCA_014825685.1 Pseudomyrmex cubaensis
AATTATTAATTTAAAATAATTTTGTACAATAATAACTTTGTGGACTGACTTCCAAAACAGTCTACTGACAGTAGACTGTTGAACTGACTAGGTCTGTAAGACCCATGCGACTTTAGAATCAAACATCTCTACAAAAAATCAATATTTTGTCAATTTTTTTTAAACTGAACGTCTAGACGATTCTGCATCGATAAAAAAAAACAAATTCTCTAGTAGTTTTGAAGATAAGCGTTTAAAAAAATTACTTTTTACTAGAGACACCGGTTTGAAATTTTTGAATGAGTCTGGGAAACCCATGTCAGTTCACAAAAGGATAATACTGTCCATGACAAAATTATATTCACATTAATATCAATTTCTTCCCGTGCTTTTAATTTTTTCTTATGCTGTAACTTTTTCACGTGCACTAATATCTAGCGAGAAAAAAATATCTTGTAGAAAAGGAAGCCCCCCTTCCACCGGTCGTGTTTTCCCTTCAAAAGATATATGTACCTACGTCACAGTGTACTTCCTGAATACGTAAATATACACAAACCCAGAAGAAATCCGGTGCCGGAGCGGCGTTGCGTATCTGTCAAGGATGACTTGAGATAATTCTCGGCTAACGACAGGAGTTTAAACTTATCGACCTCGTTGTTCAGCACGTCAGCTTGTTCAGCGAGCCGTAAAAACATGTAAGAGATTCCGGACGCACCGACATAAAGACCACCATCGACTTCCGCTCGTTCGGGCGGTTCCTTGTCGAGGATACGTTGCAGAACTTTCTGTATGCATCTCTTGGCGGCAATCTGACTGTCATAGACGATACTTTTTGCCGTCTCTGTGTTGTTGACAATTTCTTCCTCACGTAAACAATGCTCGTTTACGAAGTATCTGGACCGCGACATTGCGAAGGTCCGGAATGTTTTGATGATGATCTTAACGAAATTCTTGGGATTCACCGTGACAAGTGTCGCTGAACCGATCGGATATTTCGCATACGCACGAAAACACACTACAAAAATTAACAGGAGATTTTCCAGTTAAATCCTCACCGACAATAGATAAGACTTCGGGTATTGTTCCACTTGGCGATCGTTACGCTCATAATCGTGCCCGTAACAGTAATCAGCTGAATTAAAACCATAGAACACAAGAAAACCTAAGCAAAGCAACCAATCACAAATTAAAATTTTCTCGAACGTTGGAACTTACATGTTAATTAGCATAATTAACGTCGCCAATCGAAATCGATTCAACCTGTACCGGTTAAAAATGCTATTAAAGCCCGTGTCACACCACGTTGCGATTGCAGATCGCGGATCGGAATTTAGCCAATCAAGACGAAGCTGCCTCATGATTGGATTGAAATGTAACCAATCATAAGTTTAGTGAACTCTTTTCTGATTGGTCGAATTGTAATCCTAATTTCAATTCGTAGTGTGGTGCGGCGTTAGCTAATTTGCTTCATTGCGCGTGCACCGAATTAGCTCCTCCATCTTTGATCGCCGCCTTGTCCTTTTACATTCGGAGGATCATGGTAAGCGAAACATTTCGTAATTACTTAACACAATTCAGCGTATAAAATCACAGTGAGGTGATTGAAATATTTTTCCGTGAATCTTGCTTTTCGTAATTGTCCTACGCGTGATCGCGTTCTCGCTGTTTTTTGACAAACGCGAGAGTCTCATTCCGAATTGTCGTCTAACCTCGCGTAGAAGTTTGTCAAGCACATGGCGATTACTGTAGATTTTCAATCTGGTTTCTTCCGAACGCGTGTTGCTCTCTCTTGTAACTGGAGTTAGTACGATATTATATAGTGCTGTTTACCTTGCTTTTATACTAACTCGTGCGTAGGTTAGGTCAGACTCTATGATATAATTACAATTTATAAAATTTTATAGCAAACTTACAGTTTTAAGTTACAGATTTATATCATATTTATACCACATTATATCTGGTATATTAACTGTTTTAGTTTATACATGTGATTGTTGTGTTTTCTGTTTCAACTACAGTTTATCAAAATAGTTTTGTAAGAGCGAGAATATTAATTATAGTTTTGTTCTTTTTTTTTATAGCCTTTTCAAAGGTTTGTTCAATCGGGCCGTGTGGCTTACGTGAGCGATGGTGGTTACCGAGGCAAACTGGTCACCATTGTTGACATCATTGACCAGAATCGAGTAAGAATATTTCTATTTTTCACTAAGATATTTTTGTTGCTCTTTTATAGTATAAGAAGGTACCATGTACAATACTATAGAAGTTGATTAAAAGACAAAGATATTGCTATCCAAAATATTAAAATTTGTCACAATATATACAATATATTATATATTTTTTCAAAAATCTTAAATGATGAACCATTATTGATAGGAATTGCCGTCTGACTCTTCTGATGCAATTTTAACTTTCTGAATAAAATGATTAAAACTTCCACATTTAATAAACTGTTGTTCAGGATTACATATTTAAGACTTTTTATACTCTTTGTAGGTTCTGGTTGATGGTCCGTCATCAGGTGTGCCGCGATGTGAAATGAGGCTTAACGAGCTTCATCTGACAAAATTCCGTTTGCGTTTTCCATTTTCTGGATCAACTCGTGTCGTACGAAAAGCTTGGGAGGCTGCTAAGATAAACGAATTGTGGAAAGAGACAATGTGGGCTAGAAAGGTTGAAGCCAAGAAAAAGGTGCATTATATGTTAATAGCAATTAATTATTTGATTTTTTGTTTATAAGTTCTGCTTATCTTTATTTTTATTTTTTACGTGAAAAAAATATAGATATTGAATCTTTGTTGTTTAAAATGTAATTTGTTTTTTGTTTTACTTGAATGATGTTTCAATATAATGATAGGAATTGCCGCCTGATTTTTCCTGATGTTATTCTTAACGCTGATAATAGAGTTGTGCAATTTTAAAAGCAAGATGTTTTGCAGTATTTTATTATAACTATATCCGTTAAAATTCTTTGTTTCAGCGTGCGGCACTTAGCGATTTTGATCGTTTCAAACTGCGCAAAGCGAGACAGATGAGAAATAGATTGCGAACAGCTGCGTTTTATAAATTACGAGCTAAGACAAGAAAATCGTCTAAGAGCAAGAAAGATACAGCAAGTAAACAGGCAAAGGAAGAGAAACCAAAACTTGAAAAAAGCTCCAAAAAAGTGGAGAAGAAGTAATAACCAATTTCAGAATTAAATAAAAATTTACAATTATTTTACAAATGTCTTTATTATTTATGAACCCTTCACTTAACTCTTGTCCAAGTAAAATTAATTGTACTTTTTATTTTTTTGAATAAACACGACAATAACAATCCATGAAACGGAGATATGTAATTTAGGTAGAAATTTTCTCAGTTGATTACAAATCTGATCAATTATGCCTATAATTCACGATACATCAGAAAACGTGTCGTGTCGTGAGCGATGGTGGTTACTGAATCATAATATGATGTAGATAAAAAAAGGGTCTTACTAAGAACTAGATTGACCAACCGGTTGGTAACTTAATTGTTCGATAACGGAAAAGATCAATTTTGCCACTCGACGGTCAAACTGAGTCAAAGTTAGTTGATCTGATAAAATTGATTGTTTAGTAATGTTAATTTAGGCTGAAGATACGTTGAATGCGTACTTGAACTCCCCTATTTCCTACCATTTATGTATGAAATCGACAAACAGGACACAATTTGCAGCAATAGATTCACGAATCAAATTAGTAAATTGCTTTCGAACGAAAGAAAGACATAGAAAGAGCAGAAGAGATATATTTATTTGATTGATATTTATTTCTCTAAAACAAATAAATTTCTATAAATCGTAGTATTCCTATATATATATTTTTATGTGTATTTTATATTTATTCTTTATATATAAATTAATTGAATTAATTATGGATCTATGTACAGCATTAACATTTTTTTTTTCGCGTTTCTTATAAAAAAAGTGACATTACAACTGGAAGAACTCTTCGAAAGGTTTTTTTTTCGCTTTCAGTCGTCATGTAACAAATAAGCGTAAAATGGATGCGATGCAAATGCATTTTTAGTCGATACGATCTGTAAACGATATTTTATACAACATCGAGTACATTGTTAAATAATATCCGATATGTCCGTAATTTAATAAGGATTTAACTGCAAAACGCACTAATAGAACCAACACTACTTTACACAGAAATGCCATCTTGCTTTTTTACACCTTGCGAGACAATGTTTATAAATATCAAGAAGTCACAAAAATCGTATGATCGTTTATACATTAAAAAAAAAAAAAAAATACGCGTGTGTGCATGTGTATTTGCTTGAAAAACGGCTCTTCTTATTGGTAAAATATTAAAATTTACGAGAAAGCATATCGCACACATTATATTAGCCAAACAAAATTAAATTGTTTAGCTCAAACTATACACAATTGAATTTAATATCAATATTTAAAAAAAAAAAAGAATGAAGTCAACGTATATATGTAATATACTCGTTGTTCTTTCTTGTATGAAATCTTGAATTATGTACTTTCAGATCACATTTCTTGAATGATATTTCACATGTTCTAATTATCTCTTATAAAATATTACTTTAAAAATATTTTGTTCTTAAAATTCTTAGGTACTGGTTCTCAGTCATATGTCAAGTTGTGACATCAGAAGCGAGAAGTGACGAATTTATTTTATGGATTTCTCGTTCCTGACGTCGCAATCCAATATGGCGCTGCAACGCAGTAGTACCTAGAAATCTTAATTGTCATCTCACTTTCTCCCCCCCTTTCCCTCCCACACAATCTCTACAACGCGGAAAATCTACACATCTCAACATTGTAATTGTTGTGTACGAAAAGACAACATCCATTAGATATTCCCAATATGCCGTTAAAATTACACTTTTACCCAGTATTAAGAGATGATATGATAAAATATATAACGATAAAATCATCGCGATATATCCAAATTGAATAAGTCATTCTACGTAAAATGCGATTCCGATTACGCGAATGTAACGCGGCGCGTACTGAAAGATGAATCAAAGGCTTCGCAAGTGCATTTTATTTCACATCCCCTATTCTCAGTTGTTTTTGCAGTTATTGAGGGTAACATCCAGAGGTTCGTCCATGTTTTGCGCGACCTCCTGCTGAGGGTTGTTCGGCAGATGATGAAACAGCGCGGTCACTTGCGAGTGCCTCGTGGACGCGTGGTGGCTCTTCAGAGTGAGATCCATTTCGGCCTCTTGCGGTCGCTCCCTCGTTGTCAGGACGTCGCTGTGGGACTCAACGGGACTCGCGCAGATCCTCGGTGGCGTTCCGCATCGACACTTGAGCCTATCGGGTGATTTGTCGCAAGGTACCGAGTATCTGGCGACAAAGGTGTATTTGGCGTCACGGCATCGCGAACAATCGTCATTCATGACACACATGTATCAATATCGATATATATCAAAATCGTCGGAAATACTCCAGATGAACAAACTGAAAGAGAAAAACAATAAAGAAAGAGAAAAATAGCGCACACGAGAGGGGAACTGAACTTACCCAGGCGGCGGAGGGGGCAGAATTCTGAAATCCCTGCAGACCGGCACGGGGCCACCAGTCTCGGGCAATTTGTCACTCGAGGTCGGCGAGCTGGTGAGGGCTGACGAGGACGACGGCGACGTGGAGGACGCGTCGGTGACAGCGGGGTTCACAGGGGGCGGCCGGCCGAGCAGCAGCGGAGTTGCGCTTCCTAAACCCAAGCATCGCATTCTCCACGCGTCCTGCAGCAATTGTAACCGAGCTTGCTTTCTCCACTTTGCCCGTCTGTTTTGAAACCATACCTACGGAGGAACCGCTGACCTGACCGATCGTATTGCCGTGATTTCGCTCCCTCTTCCATTTTCCCTCCCCCAAAGCGAGAAAAAATGGCCGAACGTTACGTTCTTAACTAACTACTGATATCTGACTAACAATGTTTTTTTCTAACAAATATACTGTTTAAGGATCTCTTTAGTATACAACTAGCAGAGAAATAAAGACCAATAGATCAAGAGCCGACGTACGTGCGAAATATATATTTTTTAAACGTGTAAATAATTATATACACATACTAATTGGAATTTAATTCAATTCAAAAATTCATATTGATATTTAATTTGCATCTCGTATAAATTTTGTAAAATTAAAAACAACCGCAAAAGAGACATCTCGACCAAGAGTCGAACTGGACTTCCGTGCAGTCGCAATTACCAAGACACTGGATGAATCTCTCGCAATGTTTGAATACGTGTCTACAAAATAACGCATTCTTCAATGTTTTTTTCTTAATTTATTTCTCAAATTGAGAACAAAATTTATACGAGAAGTAATATATACAATGTTTCTAAAAACAATCTTTCTTAAACTTTGTAAAAGATAATAATAATACTAGTAATCGCCAATATGTTTGTTTCATTGTGAAATAAAAATGTTTCACACGCACACACACACAAAGTGATTTGATTATTGTGTTAGTTGAAACAACTTTAAACGTAATTTCAATTCCAGTGTAAACAACAGAATATACAAGAAATGAAGAAAAAAAAATACACGTGTACACGGAAAAATATTTTTACATCACGATATTCCATGACAAAAGGGAATCTGTTTCGCTTGTCCTGGTAATTACTAAAACACATCCCGCGTATATCTTCTACCCTTTACCCGCTCTCTAACAAGATTCGCGGTTGAGAAGATTCGAAAGCAGTAATCGATGAACTTCCGAGTTTCTCGCACCCATTTGTTTTGTACAGGTTTGTTGCACGACCGTTTCATCAGCGTTCGCCTAATCGTTTTCGCACAATGGTCCGCGCGTAATAGCCGCTATCGCAGCCAGATGTACGGAGGGTCTTTGTGATACGATCACGAGTCAACCAGTTTTGTTCGTATCCTAATATCATTAATGAATTGAAACATCTGGCTTGTTCTGATTGAAAGATGCTGCTCAGATTTCTACAAGTGCACTCGACATTGCAAGAAAATTAATTAAACTATATATACAAATAACACAATGTAATTATATATAAATTTACTAACTTGAGTTGATTAAAAGTCTTTCATCGTTATTCCTCAAAAATATTTAACTTTAGATTATAGAGAAATAATTATTGATCTTAATGTTCTACGATATTTTTTAAGTAAACTTTTTCATGTTCTATTGTGTAAGTAGTACATCTCTTATTTATATTTGAAGATAATATATATATATATATAAATACATGTATATGTAGATATATATAAAATAATAGCGCAATAATTAAAACATAGACACACAAAATCACATTACGATCATTCGCGTGTTAATAAACTTTAAGCGAAAAGTAGATGAAAACAACCGCACACGTTTTCTAATAAGCAGTTAGTGTGCATTTGATCTTTAATTAGTGAACGGTTTTACGGAATGAGGTAATCTGGTGGAAGCTTGCATTTCGTAGAGTTCTGAGGTTTCAAGTTTTCTTAGACATCCTTTAAAAGTACATCGGCAAAGCAACGGGCGAGTATTGGCTTTTATATCGCGGATAGTTTTCCCAATAAAAGAGTTGTCTTTCCAATCTAAATGATGAAATTTAGATCGTCTATAAATTCGCAATATAACAAATTTTGAAATATTAAATTGAACTTTTATATATTTTTTTTCACGTGATTTAAATTCGTTTTTTAAAAACACGTTTAATTATTTCTGATTGTGTATTTTTTATATGCGTGCGTGCGTGTATGTGTGTGATTAATACAACAGGCAAGAAAACTCATATTCTCTTCTACTTTATATCATTAGCACAAGTTTTACAAAAAAAAACCAAAAAAGAAAAGAAATAAAAGTACTAGCAGAAAAGATTTACCTGAACACGTGCTTCCGAAAGTGATATCCGAAGTGCGACTTCCTCTCTAAGAAAAACGTCGGGATAATGCGTTTTCTGGAAGAGAGATTCTAATTCCTGAAGCTGCTGCGGCGTGAATGTTGTCCGATTGCGTCTCTGCTTGAAAGAGTCAACGAAAATATAAATTATTTACACATGCCATGTGCACGCCGAAGCCTTACGCACTTACACGCGATGCGGTATTGCTACTTTTCTTTTTGTGTCATGTTAAAAAAATTATTTAACCAGTGTTTAATTAATAACTTACGAGTTAACTTACGAGATATTCTACAGCTAGAGTATCGCGCGCCTATTGTATTTACGAAAACAATTATATGCACAATCTGAGAAAAGAAGAGTAGTTAATTTAGAAGCAA
Organism: Pseudomyrmex cubaensis; assembly: GCA_014825685.1. Classification (NCBI taxonomy): domain Eukaryota; kingdom Metazoa; phylum Arthropoda; class Insecta; order Hymenoptera; family Formicidae; genus Pseudomyrmex; species Pseudomyrmex cubaensis. The sequence continues at coordinate 8,220 of QVOA01021348.1, forward strand.
AATAAAATTAATTGCTAAAAAGAAAAATAAAGAAAAGTAACGTGAATTTTGAAATCTAATCGCACAAGATTATGTAAAAGTTGTGTGCGTTCAAGATTCTGATCTTAAGAATCGTATCTATATATAGTTTTCAAATTTTTTTCAAGCAAAGAACAAGTATGAGAGAGTAAATAAATTCATAATAAATAAATAAATAAATAATTACATATAAGTCTAAAATTAGAATCGAACACACAAATCAAATTAACTTAGAATTAAAATGATCAAGAATATTCGTTGCTTTTCAAGAATGCTTCTCGACAATTTAGCGTTCTCTAGATGTTAAATCAGTTTTCGGGATAACAATGAATATACTGGAGGATTGAGAGAAACGTACACTGACCTGACGACGACGACCGAACATATATTCGGTAAGCAGATCGGCCTGAGGCCCGAGAGGTGACAGATACGGGCCCGCCATGGCGAGCGGCCGTTCGGTCCCTCGCGCGCGCGTATTCGGTTCTCCGGTGCTCCTCCTTTGGCGATCGCGAGAGGACGAAGAGGACGAACTTTCCTCAGCTATTTCTACCACACGGCTCCAGCGAAGATCCTCTCACGGTCGCAGGAGGACGGACCGCCGCTCGTCCGGCGCGAACATGGCGAGAACACTGCGAGAAGAGAGTCGTCGCTTCATTTCGGGAGGATGAGAGAGCGGTAGGAAACGGAGGGGGTAGCAACCCTCTGTTCGCAACCCCCCGAGCTCGCGCATCAGCGATGGCGTCGCCATTGGCCGCGCTGCTTCGGGGGGCGGTTCCGCCGCGTTAAGAATCACGCATACCCTCTCCGCGAGACATGCAGTTACGTTGAAAATCCGCTAAATCGCGGTCTGCATCCTCCTCCTACTCCTCCACCCTTTTCCTTCCTTCCCCTCTCTTTTCCCGTTCTGTAGTGCGCTCTATCCTTGCCACTCCCGCTGTTCCCTCAAACTCCTTCTATCTATCCTTGCTTTTGCTCTTTCTTCGTCATTCTTCGTTCGCGTTTCGTTCGCGCTTTACTCGTTTCCTTCCAACGACCCTCTTCCTCCTTCTGCCGAGAATGTGTTTTTTTTTTCTTTTTTATATTTTATTTCCCCTTTTTTTCTTGCTTCTTCTCTATTTTTCTCGTCTTCTTCCTTTTCTTTTTTTTTTTTTTTTTCCGTGACGGAAATAAGCTCGATCGCGCACGGCGTAAGGCAGCTTTCTTCGTCTTCCGGAAACGAAACCTCGAAAAACCGTATCGGGGACGCTAACGGGATGCAGGTGGTGGAATCGATCATCGATAGGCTTTTAAACGTGACGTAAGTGCATATATACATCGGGTGTAGCAAAAATCGTGTGCTTTCTCTCAATTACGGGATCTAAATCCGTCGTCGACTTCTATTCATCAAGAATATCTCTCTCATTATCGGAATTCTCAAATATATTTTACATACCAGAATTTCGTACTAGAAGAGAAGAAAATTTGGAAAAAAAAAACATGATTAAAACTTAATTAAAAGTAAAACATTTTTCACTCTTTTAATGATCCTTATAGTTAAAAGAGACCTAAAAGAATTTCTTAATCTAGTAATTTTTATGATCGTTCTATTTAGTCAATTCTTGTAATTTTTCTTCTTCTTCTTACGAGTCTCCGATTTATGTCCAAGAAAGCACGCAATTTCTCCGATAAATGTATAACACACATTCACACGGATGTTATGTACAGAATTATATTCTTAATCGAATATCGCGATATTCTGCTATCGCAACCTGCAATTGATAAAAAAAGATTATATAGATAAGATAAAATATATATATTAGATGAAAATAGTTGCATATATATTCACATAAATAAATATTACTTAAAAAATCTATTCTTTCTATCAATGAAAGATTGACAAGAATAATCTTCTTTGATAGTGTCAACTATTTCCGTCGAGAGAAAAAACGAATGCTTGAACACAGAGAGGGTTAAATAAAATCTCACGTTGCGTGCGTATGCACATACTTCTCTTGGCTTTTTGTCGCGCCGCGCGCGCTACTAAATGATCGGCGAACGTAATCGACAGTAAAGGTATTCGTTAAACATCGTCGTTAAAATTATTAGCGACGGATTTGCGCATCTCGCACGAATATGCAATCATTTGATTGACGCAAAACTCGTATATTTGATACATTGTGCCGCGCGCGTCTCTTGGGGTGCGCCATTTACGTTTCCCTCGAGTTCGCATTCCTTTGATATGTATTTAGTGTATTGACTGTGCAAATGCGGAAAACATTGCGGGGGTTTTGCTTTTGTTTCCGTTCAAGTTTCTTTTTCAATTAGCAGGCAGACAGCAGATGCACGTGTACATATAGAAAATTCAATTCGATTCGATGCGTGAGCGCGCCTAGAATATATATCTGGTTTAATTATCATATCGATTTAATTTTTAATAAGTTTCTGATTTTTTTTTTTACAAAAACGGAAGCACACACTTACAAGGTGAATAATACATGTGCTTTCCACACGGTCCGTAATTTAAAAGCGATTCAATGAAAGTGAATCTAAAAATATAATAATTTTCTGAATGATTCTCTATTCACATTTGCTCACGAGACTTAATTAAAGTATTCCAACATGGCTGCTCGTTTCTAAAAAAGACACGCGTGTTAATGTGGTTATTGAATTTCTACCTCTCCGCTAGTGTATCGTCTCTGTCTAAGAAGAGAGAGGAGAGAGAGAAAGAGAGAGGGGGAAGAGAGAGAAAGAAAGAGAAAGAGAAGGAAAAAGTGAATGAGTGTATGTGTGTGCGCGCAAGATTGGAGAACAGAATGAGACGGAACGAGAGAGGAAAAATGAAAAGAGGTTTGAATAGGAACGGTAGGAAGAAAGAAGCGCGCGCAATCTTTTTAATTATGAAAACACTGCTTTGTGTTTCATTTTGTTTTGTTGTCAGGGGGTGCTATTCTAATCGGACGCTCTTACCCCCCCGTTCCCCGGTTCACCCCTTCGTGTTCTCTCCTCATCGTGTACATCCACTCCCTCTCGCCACTGCCGCCGCCCATCTTCTTTTTTTATATTATAACGTGCGGGCTCTCTCGGGCGGCTCTGATGGGTCAGGGGCGGAGGCAGGGTTGCCGGCAGGGTGCAGGCTAGAGAGGGTGCCACGGTGAGATTGCTTTAGTAATGAATTACATAGCTCGGGGCTATGTGTCTCTGTCTGAGGAATACCATCATCCATGCTCTCCGCTCTTCCTTCCCTCGCTGCACGCGCGCGCGCGCGCGCGCACATGAGCGCGGTTTTCTTTCCTTTTTTTCTCCGCAGTTTTTTTTTCTGTTCCTTTTTTTTTCCTTATTTTCTCGCGCAGCTTTCGATGGAGAATCATTCTTGTCAATGGTCACCGCGCGCGTGTTGCGATGCAAATATTATACGTCGAGATCTCTGTCGATGATCTTTTCTTCTTTTTGTATGTCATCCATGAGTTTTATCTATTGTTTTGCTGTTCTTTTTGCTCCTGTCTCCTCGATGTGATTATCTTTAACACACATAAAAAAATATTGCGTCTTAATCTAATTATTATTATAGTAAGTAGTTTTAGTTACTGCAAATATAAAATTGTGAGAAAACTTTTTTTATCTTGACTCTTTCCTCCGTTTCTGTTGTTTTTTCATCTCGCATTAATAATTAAACCGTACAAAAAATTGCGAAATAAAGTCCAGAAAAACTAAGAATATTCAGTAGTTCGTGAAGTAATATCTTTCTCTTTGTTTGTACATATTGTATCAGGATAAAAAACTTCTGGAGCAAGACAATGCATCGCGTCGCATCGGCATCTCCTGATTACAATCGCGATTACTCGCAATCGCGATTTATTCATTCATTGCGTTCTATTTCAGATATGCTTCGTGTCGAGTGGAAAGATTTGTTATTCGAATGAAATATCGTCGCCAAGATAAAATCTAAAAAGCCATCGCGAATAAAATATCGATTTTTCGCTTAATCGATTTTTTTCTCGTGTACGGCGGTCAAATTTAATAACTTCTAATCTATTCTATCTATTCTAACTTTTTCCTATCGTAAAGCTATAGTTATCGCGCGTGTGGTAAATTAACTCATTGGCATCCAAGTCTTTTTTGTAGTTAGTCGTATCTTAAAGTTCAATATTTTTTTTTCTGATAATTGAATAATAATTTAGAAATCATTTTTGACTGATTACTTTTGAAATAAAACTTGTGAATTTTTATCTCAAGTATGTAGGAGAAGTGTATGGGAGAGAATCTGAGGTGATTTTAAAAATTCTGAACTTGTTCCTGCAGACCGTTCTCAGAAACGGCTGTTGACAGCGTTGGATTAAATTAAAATAAATACATAATAACTAAACAACTAGGATTGAGGTTGATACGAGCCTATATACAGAGTTTTCATGTATGTAAAATAATTTTCATCACTTTATTGAATATTTCAAACGTTTCGATTCATTCGGTTGGGATTTTCCTCAGTGAACTGATTTGGTAAAAAAAAAAAAAAAAAGAATTATTAGCAAATCAAAACATTACAAATAAAAGTAAGTAAATAGGTAACTAGATATCAAAATTATAAAAGTAGTTATTATGCAACCACTTCCACACAATTTTGGAGTAACTAACTATTTGTTATTTTACTAAAGACCTTGTCATTTCCTCATTTGTCTAATTTGATCCCTGCGTACGCTTTTCTCATGCAATAAATGCAAGTCACATTTTAATTAATTAAACATATAATAATAATTTCATTAAATATATTTCGAGCGCGATAAGAATCAACATTTCGGTCTCTTTAGTGTTTTAAGTCTCTCTGGTGGAGCGGCAGGCGAAAAAAAAAAAAAAAAGAAAAGCAGACCCCGAACAAACTCGCAAAATTTCTTTTCATTTGCATTATTACAGTAATGAGACTGAAAAGCCGGAAAATGTCGGGCTTTTGTCACAGAGGGATTGTCCGCCTAGTCCATTCATTGATTACGTCGGTAGACGGGGTATACGCGGTACATAATATCTCAGCCAATCCACCCTAAAAGATAATGAGTGGTGTGGGCTTTGCCTTTCTATTTGTTGCTCTAAATATCTCAATATAGCCGGACGCTGTGAGTTGCGCCCGGCCTACTTAATAATAAGGCGCAATTACGCATCGTTACTTTCGATATTTCCCGATGCTATAGAACTTTGATATAAATTTCTCATCGAGTAATTATTACAAATCTTTCTTCAATTAAAGGAAAATGTAAAGCTTCACAATGTTGATTTTTTAACTCAGTTACAAGAAGAATTAAATTTTAAGAACAGAAAAAAAGAATATCATTAACGACACGAGAGACATAAATCTTCGACTTGCAAGAAATCTCTTCTAACTTAAAAGTCTTGTTTATTTATTATAGACGTGTAATCAAAGTTCGGACACGTCGTTTCGGAGCGAATTATAATTCGCTCTTGAAATGTGCGCGTTACTTAATTTGCAAGGCTTACACGAGAGATGTTTTGCGAAATCGCAAACCGGGCTCTCTCGCTCGAGAGAGAGAGATGTATCTCGTTAATGTAATTTCGACGAATATATACAACACGCAGAGGTATATACACATCTCCGCGTATCTTTCGCGCAACACGTCTAGCTAAAGGTACGCGCCGACAAAAATCTACAAAGAGAATATTTACCGATGATGGTGAGGGTAAAGCGATGCAAACGCACCACATAAAAGGGAAAGGCAGTGGAAAGCAGAGATCTAGGATCACGAAAAAGGCTCGCATTCCACAAAATAATTTTTGTCCGCTCGACAAAGAAAGACAAAGCGGCGAACAGAGACAGAGGATATTATTTGTTTGTGTTTTGAGAGAACAAACTTTCATAAGAGATTAAAAGAGCGAGATTGTGTGTCTATTAAATAATGTAACGTGGTAATATTAATTACGAGTATAATAAAAATAGAAACAAGTGTATGTACGCAGTTTTTTTTATGACATTATTTTATAAACTTTTTGCTCGATATTATTTTTATGATCGTTCGAAAAGAGCGGTAGACAGACGAGGGTGGTGCGCACGACGCATATAACAATAGTTTAATATTCATATTGTCACGTCCGAGTCAAAAGAATCGGCGATTGTTGGGCGTCGCGTCCTAATACGACGGACAAAACTTCATTCCCCTTCAGAGACTCGTTCGCGTCATTCGTTGATGAATTCACTCGGAGTCATTGACGCGAGAGCATCGCTGCGCTATCCCGGCTCGTGTAATTAAACTTAGCTCAATGCAATGTTTTTAACCGGTTCAAAATTAGAGTTGTTGATAAAAAAAGTAGAAAAAAAAGAGAAATATTGAGAAAACGTCTAATTGACTTCTAGTGAGACATAGTAAAACATGAAACATGATATTCGAGAGTTTTTTCTCTCGCTATTATTACCATATCAGGTGTCACTGTATCAAAAATCTCATAAGAAAGCCCTAGGGACGTTAATTCACGAAAGCGGGAACGAGATATCAGAGAAGAGAAATTCCTATATTAATAACTTGTCAAGTTCTTTGCGATAAAACTTCTGTCCGTGAAAAAAAAGAAGAAAAAAGACGACACGTCGTCGATATCCGGTGAACCGCGGAAATTCACAAAGACCCGCTTTAGACTTTTTTTTTAGAAGCGGAGAAAACTTGAAGTAACGAGGCAATCCGACGAACAAATGCAAACCTACGTTCGGTTACGTAAAATTATTATAAGAAAAATTGTTATCTTATTGAATTTTTAATTTTTACATATTTAACAAATTCTTTCCTGTTTTTCTCCTCTTTCTGTCTTCGTTTAATAGCGTTTTATGTGTAATAACAACAATTGCAATACGTAATTTCAATTTTTAAACTGACATTCTTTAGAGCATTAATTTACCTCCGTTTGTCGCGTCTGACATTATTATCGCACCCTTTCCTTTCCCTTCATCGCTCCCTCTCTCAGGAACGAAGTCGCAAAGAGAGGCGGCCTCTCCTCAAGGACATCCACGATTGGGTGTTGAAGGAATGTGCCGGCCTCTTCGTAATAATCCTTACAGTTTTTTCTTGGCCACTTTATCGAGCGCGTTTAATGGATTATCTGTTCAAATATATTATTTTTAAATTAGAATCAGCATAGAGAGACAATGTTGCAATTGTTGATAAGTTTTCAATCAATATTATTTGTCAAATCTTACATTACACATTGTCTAAAAGAATAATGAATATGTCAAAAAAATTTTTCTAAAGCATCGATACTTGAATAATAAACGTCCCCATGATGTGAAACACCTGTGTCCGTCGCGCGATTTCAACGACGAATCTTCGCGTCGTCATTTCGTTACCTTTCGAAATATTAATCTCGAGTGCTGGCGAACACACGTGTGCGCCTCCAATCTGTACGACCACGGCGGCGGTGGCTGCGACGACGACGACGACGACGACGACGACGATGACGACGACGACGAGGACGACGACGACGACGAGGAGGCAGAGGCACGAAACGAACATTGTGCGCACGCCATAACAGCGTAGCAATAACAGTGTTCCATTATATGTAGCTACACCGCGGGCGGCGAGATTGCAAAACATGCCTAGATTAATGTTTTCTCATCCCGCGGCTTTGTTGTGCAATGCGGGGGCGAGAGGGGACAGGAAGAGGAGACAGCGCGCACCCTCCGCCTGCCTCGAAGCCGCGTTCTCCTGTCGCTCCCCCATTCTACCCCCGCACCATCCTCGGTCTATATACAATCGCGTCATGCGACAATGAACAGTACGAATTACGTTGCATTCTCTTTTGCGGCTCTCTTCGATCGGCCTTCCGCATACGCGCGGTTTCACGGCGCGTTATTATTCCGCCTAACAACAAAAACAGAATTAACATGAGACAAGAGAAATATAAATTAATAATAAAAACAGTGTTAATTAGTAATAAAGACAATATTTTGACAATAAAGAAATAGGTTTGATAACAAAAATCACTTTTGACGTTCCTCGAAAAATAGCCGAGGTCTAGACTTGTCAAAAATCTTTTCTTAAATATCTTATAGTGGTTTGAGAAATTAACTTAAAATTGTAGGGTTGTAATTGGTTTCTTACGCTTGTATACATCAATCTGTATTACGAGGGGAAGTACTCCACAACCTGTCAAAATCAATAAGACTAGAGAAAGGGAAAAGGAATAAAGAAAAAATCCACATCAAATCAAACGATGATAGCTGCTTTATTAAAAAAAAATTCTTTGTGTATTTTATAGATTTTACACTTTAAAGTCTATAAGTCTAAAAATCTCTCCTCTTCTTTCTCACATAACAGAAATATTCTTTTTGTTACATCAAATATTTTTTTATTATATTTTCAATAAACCAGTCAACTGTAAACTGCAAGTGATCACCAGGTATTGAAATGTAATGAATTTTGCCGGCCATGTCCATCGCGCGCAATCCGAGCCAGTCCTATAAATAATAGCAAATGATAAAGCACGTGCATTAAACTATCGCGCATCTAAATCGGTCGTGTGATTGTGTACCTGTTGATACAACTCGGTTTCCTGCAACTGCTGTATCTCCTCCGTCTGTCCAGGCTTGTAGAATCCAAACCATTCTGATTCCACTGGTTCGACCATTGTGTCATTATCAAATTTAACGAGAACCAAAGTTCGAAGATTTTGAAGATTGTTCTTATATTCCTGTGTATAAGAACCCATGATGATTGAAAGTGAAAATAAAAATATTTTAATAATGCAATTGTTGATTATATATACCGTGTTGATAGTATTTTCATTATTAATATCGGCAAGAAAAATATTCTTTTTCTTATATTCATCTTCCTTCAAAGGATCGTGCCAATAAGAAGCTTGAATTACCGACTTTTGAATATACCTAAAAAAAATGTGATCATTTACAAGAATAATTGAAAGTAGAATAATTGAACGCGTTTTCGTCAAACGTAAATTACCATAAATACGCGCCAAGATGAAGCATGCGACGCATGTAATTGCACAATCGCGATGTGTCCGAGCACTTCGGTAAGCCAAAGACACCTTGATGCTGTCCGCCTAAAGATATCAAATTCACCATTGGCGGATTTGGACATCTCTGAGCTACAGCTCTCCTGAAGTAAAAAGTTGCATAACAATGTGTAAAAAAAATTAAATATAAATATAGAAAAGATAAAAATATAAAAAAAGATTATAAACATATGATAACTAAAACACTGTGAAACTGAATAATTTACAGAAATTGAGATCCTTGAGAAAAGCCAATGGCATTATAGCCTTCCTGAAGCTTTGTATCTTGCGACAATTGTTCGCACACATGCTTTATCTGCTCATTAATATCCCCAAAATAACTGTTCTCAACATCCTGTAAAAAAATGTTGTCTTATGTATCAGTTCTTTTCTAAAATATGTGATTGAAACATTTTATTACTATGTGTGTTATATCATCCAACCTCTATTACGTTATTCCCAATACGTATGGAATTAACATAAACTCCAGGCAATTCATTCTGAAGTATCTCTTGTATTTTTCCAAGACTGAAAGAGAAACAACAACTATCACCTGCAAAAATATGCTTTATTTTCATTTTCATATGCTAAACTATAATTAAGTGTGTGTTTCAATTGTAATTTTTTCATGTTTCCTAAGTGATAATGACAGTTCTTATACGTGCAATATAAATGCTGATAAGTTTACATGTGTTTTCAAGCCTATGACTTGCAAAATTTAAATATCAGTTATTATAATTGAGATGGAGATAGAGAAATTACAGCAAAAACATATCTACAACTTTAAAAAAGAGAAAAAAACACAGGAAGATAATTAAATGAAAGTTAGAAAGTGACAAGGCTATGAAACAAAAACGATAATTGGACAATAATACCCACCCATTCCGTGCCAGAGCACTATCGGTAGAGGTGAATCACCTTTTTCCTCTTTGTTTTCATATGAACAATAACCGGTGTTTATGCTCAAAATTGTCACGACAAATATGTAAACACAAATCATCTTCCACTGTCTCAGGACGCGATCCATGTCGCGCGTTTGTCAATCAGCAGCGAGATTGAGAATTAAACTGACACAACCGGCACTTCGCAATGTTTTTACAACACTAGTTAATTATCGTTGAGAGCACGCAGCTGATTGTGACATTCCATCGTATCTGCTGCGCACAATTGAACACATGTGTCAAAACACATGTTTTTACCGACGACAACGCGTCACATGGTCAAAGTGGAAAGTTCGCAAGACCGTGACGCTCGTCCGGTAATTCAGATTCTCTTTTCACACTGTGACATTACCGAATTTGATTTAAAAAACGAAGTAACATTTCAACAATTTTTCGTGAAAATACCAAACACTTGATCTAATTTAACGTGAAAATTTCACTTTAATTTACTAACAAAAATATATATTTGTAGTGATGAGACCATGACTCGAGACGAGCTTTAGAATCATCAAAGAAAAAACTAAACTTTCACACATGATAAAAAATAAATTTAAATAAACCATCTTTCAGAAAATCATTATCTCTCACACATTGATACATAATATATATACATATATATATATATATATATATATATATATCAGTTTTATTTGTATATATTTGTCAAGTATAAAACTTGACAAATATATAATTTTTTTAACAAATATATATTTGTTTTTGTTAAGTTTCATATCTCACAGTGCAAATATTTCTTTCAATTTTTCTATTGGTATATAATGAAATAATAACACTTGAGATTTTGCGTCTCTACATTCGTATTAAAGTTTTTGCGATCAGTTTAGAAAGGAAGCATCATGCTTGCGATTTGCCTTTATTTCAATATCTCTGTATTCTTATATTTCACGTATATTATATATAAAATTTTGGTTTGGCTTATTACGGTTCACCGACACATGAAAACACATCGAAGCATCGCTGTTATTTCCACGCATTAATGAATGCCATTCCTCGCGGTTGGCGAACAGCGGCTGCGGGAAGAAACGGATCCGAGAGGGTTGCCTTCTCTCGTTGGCCGGATAGGGGTGGAGAAACGTTAAGGGGGGGCGGGGGAGAGAAGCGGAGAAACCAGTAGCCGTTTTGTTTAGCGAATCGCCGCGATATCCAGAACACAATGCGAGATATCCAAGCCGCTTGTTCCGGGATACATTGTTTCCGTTCTTCGGCGTTCTGCTCGCGTATGGAAATGCAGTAATCACTTAAAGCGGATCTCTGCTGACGACCATCATCGACACAGCGCAGCTTGTTGCAACCAAAAAAAAAAAAAAAGATACTGTGCAAGTGTGAAAACGATAGAATTTTGAAAATATAATAAAGTTACAATTTACGTTATGTTTTGCACAAATAAAATAAAGAGAATAGTGACAAAATAATTGTGTTGATGTAGTCTCACTCTAACTTTCTTTTTAATTGCAAGTACCTGTAAAACGTTGTTTAAAGTAACAACAGAACAGTAGAAGATAAATAGATAACGGCAGACTAGTAGAAGATAAAGAGAAATAGATAACAGCAGAACAGTAGAAAAGTTGACCAGACTAATTGGACAATTATTTTGAGCAATTTTTCTCGCAGAGATCTCGGAAAAAAACGCGTGTGTGACACGAACAATGATAAAACGTTAAAAATAAAAAAGGGATGCGAATATAAGAACTGAGTTAGTAAAAGGATTGAGAGAGTTTGAAAAGTAAAGGGAGAAGGAAGAAGAGTAAGGGAAATGGGAGGAGAAGATCGATTTGAGAAGATGATGGGAGGGAGATCGACATGTTAAATAGGCGGGCAACGGACTATGAATGCCGGCCAGCTCAATGCGAAACAAATTAACCGGAAATCTTCCTGGTAAGATTCGGGATGGTTGCGGCTAAGAAATTTCTCGCAAAGGAAGTTTAGCGCTCACTCCTTCGCGTTTTGCGAATAAAATCAATTGCGATTAAATTCACCCTCTGAAATCAACGTAATAACATTCTATTCGTATATTTTATATTATTTTAGATTCAAAGAAATGAGAGGCCAGAGCAAGCTGTTGTGTAACTTCCTCATAATATTAGACGAGAATGCATCGTAATTTTCGTACGTGCAAACTTTCAAATTCAGAACGCAAACCAATTGAGTTGTATTTTCTGCCTGAAATGTTTTGAAAAAGCGGAGAAATTTTATCTCGAAGGTACTAACTAGAATCCAATCTAACGGCTTGAAGATGGACATCGCGGGGTGAACGGAAGAGTTCACCAACCCGTTTACATCCGCGGCCACTGGCGGTACGCTGTGACGCGCACTACTACTTCTCTTGTATCCCTCTTGCTACAGCTTTAGCTACACATTTCCGTGTCCCTCCCGCCCCCAGCTACATCTCCACCCTCGGCGTAATGAATCCAGTTTGTCGAACTCTACCGCCTTCTCCGGATGCGCGTCGACGAGGGGAAGGGAGGATTTTCCCGACCTACCTATTCTAACTATCCTAACCATCCATTTCAACCATTCCATCTACCTACCTATCTATTTATCTATCTATCTACCTATCTATCTATTTATCTATCTATCTGTCTATCTATCTATCTATCTATCCATCCATCCGTTTATCCATCCATCTATCCATCCATCCACTCGTCCGTTCGTCCACAGCGGTAACTGCGCTACGTGAACCACTGTGCTTTTCGGTGCCACCCCGCGGCGGCGGCCAACCCGCGTAGTCATTTTGCATCTCTCTCCTCCTACCTCATCCTCTTGTCCTCCTTCTGCCCCTCTCCGCGTAGAGCGTGCTACGCCGCCGCGCGCTCGATGCCCGTAATTACATCGAGTTCTCTTGACGTGGTACGGGGGTGGGTGTGCAGAGGTAGAGGTTCTAATTAATCAGCTAGCCGCACCGCGCGCGAATCGTTCCCGCACTCGCTATGGCTACGGCTGCGGCTGCGGCACACGCTTATAGCTTGACCGTCGCGACCAAAGCGTCGTGGGCTCTTCCTCGCAGCACCCTCCCCTCACCATCCTCCGTCTACGGACCCCAGTTTGCTCGTTCGCGGCCTCGTTGTCGATTCGTACAAATAAATCTACATTCATTCCTCATCTAGCGTAATTACAGTCCTGCCGAAAGAGTTGAACTAATTATATCTGCTGTATTTTATTGCAAAGCGAGGTTTCTTTTCGTAAATTCGGTAATTGTCGTTGTTACTAAATTGAATAGACGCACATACACGCGCTCGCAAACGCAAGAAAACAATTACATATATAAAAAATTATATACATAAAAGAAGTATATACATTTCTTATATAGAAATATTGTTTCGCAACTCAGTATAATTGTTTAATAATCATATAATAACAAAAAAATAAAGTCGAAAAATATTCATCTCAAATTAGTTTAAATTTTAATAATTAAAATACATACCGAATAGTTTAATCGGTTCATTGCTCACTGTAAAGAACAAGGAAAATCGACGTTCTTTGTTGTCGTATTTTCTGGCAGCTTTTCAGTGGCGGATCTTCATCACCCTTTTAGCGGAAAGAGAGAGAGAGAATAAATGAGAGAATGAATGTGTTGTGTGTGCGTAAGAGAGAGAGAAAGAGAAAGAGAGAGAGAAACTGACTTTGGGCAACATTGGTTTCGGGCAATAATTACTCGCCAGGAACTGAGAATACAGGACCAGAGGTTTCGCCTTGGCCGCAGCTGCAGTGATGTCGTGCTAATGAATCTATTTTGTCTGTTCTCTATATCGGGCCTTTCCACTCCTGTTCCTTTCCTCCTATTCCCTTCGTCGTTTGTCGCTTTCGTTCAACTCAGGTTGCACGCAACATCGACACTTCGCATCGACATTTACAAAAACTGCGAATTGTATTTATAACATGTAAAACATTGTACATATTATCGATATTATACTTGATCGATATTAATAAGGTGATCATCACACAATCTCTCGAATAGAAAAAATATATGGAAGCAGATGTGTGTATCGCTATGTCGACAGTATTGTGCAATATTTTGTAAGCATTTCTCATTATTTACCTTGAGCCGAATTGCGAGCGCGTAATGACAAAATCATTTCTCTACGTAACTGCTAAAATCAATTCTAACAAAATAGATCGTTCAGTAATCGCGGGACCTCCGTATTCGGGTTTGATTACAAGTCGAGTCGCCGAAACACAACGGACAGCGCACGCCATCTGGCAATGACGGGAAGAAAGTTACTCTAAATTTCGTTCCTACGGAAAGTAAGGTAGTAAAAATTATTTCCACTTTACCGATTAAACACAGTGGCGGGTATATTCTGTCAATCAACAATAACAGTCAACTAATTTTGAGCGTCTCTAACGTTTATTTGTATGCCAGTATAACTGCTGTCACGTTTGTAGTTTTCTGGCTCGACATGGATAACGATTATTACTCTACCCTGTACACGTGGTAAATATGAAAATTGTGTGATTTACAACATGTAAAATAAGAGATTTTTTTTTATATTAAGACTTTGGTTTTACTGTCACAAAATTTCAAATCGTATGAGTGATGATATAGATCCAAAACGTATTCACTTAATTTAATGTTAAAAGCGATCTGATTTTTCATTTAAAATATCTGTCACAATGCGTATCTCTCTTTTATCAGGTTTGAAAAATGTGGAATCATATCCAACGTCAGAACGCATCTGCGTCAGAACTTGGTGAACGCTCTGAAGCGCAAAGATCTGGGATTGTGTAGAACTAGAGAACCAAAATCGGCGAGGCAGTACGTTTATGACATGCTAATAGCTGAGTACTTGTTTAATCACAATTACTCTTTCACCCTGTCGATATTTGCTAGCGAAGTTCCGCTTTTAATGAATTTTTGCAACAGTATATCACAGTGTTCCTCTAATGATAATGACAGAGGTGGTAGTAGCAGGCACAATAAGTTGCCGAGTGATTACATTACACACACTCTGGAAACACTGGGCATCGATCCGAAAAGATACGAGAGTCAGCATATCATATCAAGCTACATGAACAATGAAGCACCGTTATTGCTGTCCATTCTAAGTTCTATAGCTTCACTCATTGATAGTACCAGATCTTCAACCAAAAATTCCTCACACAACAAGGAAACACAAGCTGATCTCATATTGGAAGCAAACATTACAAATGCGAAAAAGATTCATGTCATGAGAAAGAAAATTGTGGAACAGAAGCAACTGTACGACAGCGAATTGAGAGCGAAGGAAGACGAATTGAAGCAACAGGCGTCTGTTATAAAATGTCAACTCAGCTCGTTGAATGCAAAAATGGAAGAAGCTCAGGTAATATTTTCAAAACTATATAACGTTTATATATATATATCCTGCGAAAAGAAATGGAGCTGTCTATGAAACAGAATTTTTTAACGCAAGAGGCTAACAGGTGAATAGCAGTACAAAAACAACGAAAATTTATTTTGGAAATTGGTTTTAAATATATCCATATACTTATCTAACTTTTCTATTTCATATAAATTGTTTCAGATTAAAGAGAGAACGAGACACTTGCCGAAAGTTTGAGATCGACCTGAAGAAGCTGCAACGAGAGCTCGTCAAAATGCAAAAGGAAATATCACAAGGTGGCTCAAATCAGTGCGCGCAGACCAACAACGTTAGGAATATTCACGTGCAGACTGATCTGGAGGAAGAGAGTCGCGCGATAATGAACGAATATCGGACTCTTCAGCGAGAAAAATTGGAGCTGACGAATCTCGTGCAGGAGCAACGATCGAGAATAGAACAGATCACACAGCATAGCGCGCAATTATCGCGTCAGTTGGAGGAAGCGCATTTGTTGCGATCGATTCACGTCGAAGTGCCAATTCCGGTAGCTCAGGTTAGCGCAAATGCGATTGTCAGTGAGAGCAGTTCTACTGAGGATATTCTGCAGGACGCTAAGATGCGGCTGAAGCGTCTCGAGGAGGAGAGCTCCAAAGCCGATCAATATTTCTGCAGTTTCGTCAGCACCACTTCATAGCATTTAAGTTCATCTTAAGTTATTTGTAAAAATTAGTCTATCATTATTAGTGAACGCGCACCGCACAACTGGTCTTGCAAATGCACACACTTCGCACGCACATCACTCAGTCAAGAGTATTCCGTCCATGAAGAAAAAACAAAAGACTGAATTAAAACATGAAAAAAGTAGTGAATATTTTAGATCATTTATTTTATATATATAAAACCGGACGTTAGAACATAATATACAAATTGTGCACTATTTTTGTCGCTTTATTTTGAATTCTACGATCATTACATCAAACATCAAACATAGAGCATAGAAAATATTAAGTCAAACTCCTTTCCGTTGTACATCATCTTCGTTTCGGATCTGAACTCCGTCTGGTGCACATCAATCAGTTAAGGATCATATCAAGCATTTTTCTTCTTCGTGCATAAGATGTACAGTTAATGAGAAGTTAAGGATATAAAAAAAAAGAAAGGAAAAGAAAATTTGTATATAATTATATAAACAATAGGGTTGGAAAAAAAAGAAATATGTGAAAACAAATACCAAAAATATACACAAGTACAAATTCGTTAACTCAAATAATTACTCACAGAGTTAGTTACGTAATTAAAAATGTTTACATGTGTTGTTATATAAATCTCAATAAAAGCGTATTTTTACGTATTTTTCATTTGTTAATATATCGTATTAATATAAACACGTTAAAAACAAGATCTACACATGAAAATAGATATAAAAAAGATAAAAGAAATCACACCGAGCTCAATAATATGAAAGCAGAGAAAGAGAAGGAGAGAAAGCAAAAAAAATATATAGTGCACAGTAAGCTATTGTAATACTTAATTACATGCGTAGTATTTAACATGTTGAGTGCCATGCGGTATTTTATTTTTTATTATTATTATTTACTCGTTACAACAAATTTTTTTATACTGTTTTGGCGGGTATGTGGCATATCACACGTTTGTTTTTAACTGATGGAAAATGATTTTGATTAGTTTTTTTTTATTTGAGTGAAAGAAAAGAGCGATGAAACCTTGTGTGTTAGCAATTAGAGCGAGAAAAGTAAGATATGGCACTCAACGTGTTAAAATCATTAAGAAAAAAGAAATAATATTTTTATATTATCAGGATATAATGTATATAAAAGGATATTGTTTATCGCGGCTTTCACGTCCCTCGCGTTCATGAGGACGATCCTTCGTGTATGGAGATTTTTCCTGAAAACACATTCTTGATTGAATCTTCCGAATTCTACGATTTCCTGCGACATTTTGGATACTGGGGAGTAAGGTCACTTAATACTTTCTTGTGGTTGCTATTGCCACCCACTTTTTCGTCCTTTTAATGTACTTGAAGCAGACGTCTTTATCAACTATGAAGTCAAGTAATAGAAAATTATTTAGAAAAAATAATCTATCTGTTTTCTTTTATGAAACAAGCCAACTAATGAAAAAAAATTTCATCTAATTATTCACGTAGAATCGAAAATATTTGTTTGGGCATAAAGAAGTTGCGAACGCGTTTATGTTTTTTTTTTTATGCATTTGAATCGTGCCTAATAATTTATCTATGCATGATTTTTGTGTTATTTTGGATATTATTGTGATATGTTCAAACAAATTCATCAAAGAATATACTGACCTTACTGTAATGATGCTTTTCTCTATGTTCAGGAATGTCGCCGTTCTGATGAGTACTTTTTGCTAAGAAACACATACATATGTTGCGTTACATTTGATGCAAATGCCAATAATAATTCACATTTCTATTTCTCAACAAGAAGTAAAAATAATAACAAACCTCTCTCATCATCTTTTCTCCGTTTTTGCTCAGTGACTACTACTGATTCTTCAGCACGATCCTGCAGTAATTAATAAGAATAATTAATATCATTAAGACACTAACTGAATAATGATTATAGAATTATAATTACCCGTTTTCGTCCCTGTTTCTTTTCTCTACGTAGCTCCTTCTGCTCGTCGCGTGTTTTACCTTTGCTGGAACGTTCTTTTTTATCAAGAACAACTTCCGCACGCCTTCCTTCCTGCTGAATAAAAAATTCTTTAAAGAAGAAGAAACACAGAAAACAATGCAACTAGATGTGAACTTATTGTAGACTACATACTTTCGGAGTGTTTTCCACTTTTCTTCTTTTTGCATCTGAAACTGAATGTGTACAGATTATTATACTATATAAAAAAGCGAACATATAAAATACTCTTAAAAAAATTAACTTTCTCATATTATTCTCTTATAAGATACTAATATAAATAAAAAACATAATATGCAGTAAACACTGAAAGTTCTAAACTTGACTTCTTGATGGCTCGAGGACTCTAAAAATTCGCCCATATGCCAACAATTTGATTGTTATAGTATTTATAACACTAACCTCTTTCGGGACCTTCTTGCATAGGTCCTGAACCAGCGCTACTATTTGACACACTGGAAAGATCTCGATCTAAGTTATCTCCGCTACTGCTATAATAGTGTTCTTCCTAAACAAACATGTAAACAACACTCATTTGTACGTGCAAGATCAATTAAATTATTTTAAATTAAAAAAGAAAATTGTGCAGTATTACCAATAGGCAAAACAAATCAGAAATTAAAATATTTTATTTCCAAAAATATGAATCGTGAATAAAAAATTTTGATATGTATTTCGCAATACTTTAATGTCAAATTGAAAGCTTTCTCTTGTGTTAATGAAAAACTACCTTATAGTACTTGCGATCCTTTTTATCGTCATCATCTTTCACCTCTTCCTTCTTCATGTATTTCTCTTTCGCATCTGTAACATCCTTATTATCATCTTTCTTTCTCAATTTCTCGGAATTTTCCCTGAAACAAAAAATTTTCAGTGCTAGTTAATATATTGCACAAATGAAAAAAAAAAAAACAATAAAAAAAACTTACAAATTGTTTTATTTGAAAGTTCAATAAATATCGTAGAAAAAGAAACAAATTTAAAAATATAGAAGTTTTAGTATGTAACGTAACAGATCTGGATTTTATGAGTACAAATTTACTTACTGATGAGTTTGATTCGATGAACTTCGTTTTTCTCGCTGTTCCTTATTCTCTTTTTCTGGCCGTGTGTCTCCGTTGTTAACTTCTTTTGCCGCTACTCCATTGCTAACTTTCTCATTCGTATCGCTATTCGTAGTATCTTGTACCTTTCCAGTCTGCGTTAACAAATATAATTAGTAACTCTGAATATTTTTACAATATAACAAAATACATAATTGTTATCCAAATATATTAAACGTTAAACGTAACCTTGTCGCCCACGTGATGAAATTCTGATTCACGTATCATACTAGGTGTTTTGGCTTTCAGTTGTCCACTGTACGACGTAGCTAGAACATGCAAGTCCTGACGCTGACCGCGCTCTTCTTCTCTCACTTTTTCCACTTTCCGTTCGAGAATTTGAGAAAGTTTTGCCAAAACAGGAAAATGTGGCAATATCTTGATCAATATTATCAAAGAATTTCTTATTTGAACATAATCTTTAGAATCTAGACACACTACAATGGCCTGTTAAATAAAGAAAAGATGAATAAATCAACTGATGACATTTGTATTTTGCCGGTTTTTATGTTCAAAATTCTGTGTATCGAAATTGCGCGAGTGTCCCACCTTCGTGATCTTGTAATGCCACTTGTGACACACATGTCTGTAATTTTCAAATCCGACCATATCGTTTGCTTCGGAAAATTGATTGCTAACACGGAATTTGGTCACGAATCCTGGATAATTGCTGCATTCCTATATGTTATATACAAAATATTTGTTATCACCAATTGCCAAATTAGATACTCAACTTCACGACTAGATACACACCATCATGCATACATGTATAAAAAATTTGTACATTAGAAGCATAAATTATCAGATTAAACATTTCATATTGTATTCATTTTTTGCTCCGATCAGAAAAAAATATATTAACGATCAGCTGTTACCTTATCAAATATGGCTTTTTCGGAATGCCATCTCATCACAGTTTCCAGCATGGCGCACAAAAATCTGCCATATCGATTTGCTTCGTTCTCTGTGCACGAGGTGACTGAATATGTAATATCACAGAAAAGCTAAAAGAACAAATCGTACAAGTAATAAAGTGATTCGTCAAAACAATAAACATCAGTCCGGTTTTGTTCTAATAATATAACAACGAAAGATTAGCCTTACACGATCGTAGCAAAGCAGAGTTGAAAAATTTGCAGTCTTTAGTGAGTGAATGGTATGTACAAATTTCGCGCAATACATCGCGTCTACAGTTGTGAATGTACATCGCGGGAATAGGCACAACTGCAGAAATTGAGTTATCGTCTCGTTCTTTGCAGATTTGGCGCTTCGCGATAAAAACCATGTATCTTTCTCTTGCCTATAAGTCAGTAAAAATTAAACAATTGTCAGAACTGAAGGACTAGGATTTATAATTTTACAAGAAATTCCAGAGCTTGTGAAATACTTTACCTCAAGTACGCAAAAACCTTCTCCACGTGTTCCTCTTGCTTCTTCTTTTCGTCTTGCAACTTCTCAATGAGAGTGGTATACCTTTCTTGTTCCTTTTTGCCCTTACTTACAGTCTAAAAAAAAAAAAAGATCAACATTAAACTCAGTCAAAAATAAAGAAAAACGAAACAATCCTATTTGTGCGATTTCGCGTACCATGTCTTTGGAATCAGCACTTTGCGCCGCGAGCTGTTTTATCTTGCTAATTTCTCTTTGATAGCTTTCCACTGGCACGTACAAGTCGTACATTGACAGAGACCAAAATGTAACTAAAAACTGCGGTGAAATATCCTCCCAAACTTTCAGAGGATGTAAAGGTCTAACGGATTGAGCGACAGGTGCCATAACAGTTTGCGCAGCTTCCGCGTATTTTAATTGCTTCATGGCTGTAGACATCTTCTTGTAATTTGGATCAGCTTTACGAAGAGCATCGTATTTTATCTTCAAGAGAAAAATCAGATCAACTTATTTAAAATATAATCTATTTAAGTTATTATTTACTGTGACAGAACTTGTTGACACCAAAGCTAGTAGTATTGTTCAAGAAAATAATTTGCTTACATTTATAGCGTGTGCAAACATTGGCCTTGCTAGGAAAAATGCAACATCCGCGTGTATGTGATTGTCCTGAAGCATAGAATGAATCGATGGCAACCGCTCCACATACTCGTCAACCGTCATAGTCGAACCCAAGAATGTTCCAAATTGCACCAGTGTATCTTGACACTGATCGTATAACTTGCCTAGATTATTAAAAAAATTAAATTATAACAAAAAATAATACTTATACGGGAAATGAATATAACATTTTTATCTTTTATTTCCACAATGTAATTAACATATTTACCAACGAGTTTTAGATGAGATTTATCTGTTTCTCTGTAAACGACACAATGTTTCTGCTGCGCCATTAATAAACACAGAGCAACCGCGAGATCATGTTCAGCAAGAGCTTCCTTCAAACGCTGAGAAGACTTCTTTGTGTTGCGTACTTGACTGAAGTAACCGGCCTTGAGAAGCAGTTTTTTCATGTTAGTTACAACTACTGATGAATAAAAATATATGAAATCACTTAAAATTTACCTCATTTTTTAATAGATCGCCTCCCGCCATTGCGTCCAATTGATCGCACGTCATTTCCTCGGCTGCTTCAATGCCAGCCATTTTTTGTACTATCTCTTTCAAAATCAATAGATCTAGGCTGAAAAGACAAAAAGTATAAACCAATATATTAACAGAGCAATGTTGCAATATTTCACTTCAGCGAGAGAAGAGACGTACCTCTTTTGAGCTTTGAGTTGATTCGCTACATACTGCAACAACCCTGTTAATTCGATG
Source organism: Pseudomyrmex cubaensis (assembly GCA_014825685.1). NCBI lineage: Eukaryota > Metazoa > Arthropoda > Insecta > Hymenoptera > Formicidae > Pseudomyrmex > Pseudomyrmex cubaensis. The sequence continues at coordinate 30,023 of QVOA01021348.1, forward strand.
TTATATTTTTTAAATATTGCGCCGCAAAACGAAGCCAAAGACTGCAACCACAAGGATATGCTGGTGCCATCATGTTTAAATCTATCCCTGTCAGCACCCGCCAACGCTTCTACAAGGCAATATCCTAACACGTCATACGAAATATTTGTCAAGTACTTCAAGGAATCTACTACAGGTCCTGTAAAATGTTCAATATGACGTACACATATAGACGTATGTTGCAGAATTGTTACAAGACAGTTTGTTACAAAAGAGAACGCGCACGCGCTCGATATGTACCTATGAGATTGTCATACAATTGGATCTGTATTAGAACGTAATCGAACAAAACACCGGGCGAGGAATGAGTTAGTTTGCCTATCGATCGGCCAACCGGTTTGATCGTCTCCTTGCTTACGCGTTTCATGATCGATTTGATTTTCTTCTGCGCATCAGCGCGTTTTCGTAACAGAGCGGCGTGCTGCAATGGCGTGTCGTTTTTCCATCGCGCGTACAAACAGTAACGGTTCTGATAGGGATAGTACTTGAGAATGTTCCACAGTTCCTCGGCGACGCAGCAGTTGCAATCCATGAAGGAGAGCGAGGGCAGCAACGCAACGTCAAGGATTGTCAACACATCGTAGTACAGATTTGAATCTTTGTTGATTGGTTGCTTGCTGGCATCAACCGGGCAATGCTTGATGGCAGCGTAACACAACCTCATCACTTTGTACATTAGAATAGGATCGTGATGCAAATTCGGTCCGAGCACAATTAACATCGGCAACAAGCGATCATGAATGTCGTTCAACTCGTATATCGATGGTGGCGCGAGAAAGCTCTTCAAAGGAGGCACTTTACGACCCGGCAATTTTGGCGAAACGATGCAATATCTAGAAGAATTCAAGAGATTTGCGATGTAATATGGAGTTAAGTAAAGTAGAGCATTGTTTTTTTTTTTCTACAAACTTTGTACATCTATAACATACAATTTTTTCCATATACATGTATAAATCTTGCAACTTACCTTAAGATGCTATGTAAAAGATATTATAAAAATATTACATTACTATGACTTACTTTCTGTACGCTGGCTCAATGAGAGATTGAATCATTTTACACAATGCTAAAGCTATGGGACGTTGATCCGTGAGACAATAATCTGGCAAGCGACTGAATAAATTTTGTGCCACCTCCCAAGCTCCGATTTCCAGAAGAGCTTCGCATAATCCAAATTTTTGATTACTTGCATATTTATCCTTTAAAACAAAAGAGAAATTATGTACACAATGCACAAAACTATTATCTGATGTATACACGTACAATAATTAATATAGTAAAAATATATTTTATTATATACAACTAATTTATCACAGGTAACAAAATAAAATTTAGATAGTCAATCGCGTCTCTTATTAGAAATTCATTTTGTATCACAAACTTTAACGATTTTCACTTTTTTGTTAATTTGTATTAAAATTAAATTAATAAAGCATTTATTTGCTACTTGTGCATTGTCCTTCTCTTCGGCAACGTCTTCCTTGTCCTTCGTTGAGATCACACTTAATTTTCGCACATATTCCTTGGCTAGCTTCATCGCCTGTTCATGATCTGATATAATTGTTTTATCATCCGGTACAAGCCAAGGTAATATATCGTCCAACTTAATCACGCCATGCTGCAGCATGAGTGCGGTAACTTTTTGCAGTGAAAACGGAGTGGCATTGATGGTGGAGCAATACTTGAATCCCAACACCTCGCAGAGTACCTGTTGATCGCTCATGTATGAACGTATTAAGGGAATAAATAAAGCATCGTCTTGTGGCCGATTTTCAAAAGTTTCTAACAAAATATCGAGTACTCTGTTAGGATCAAGGTTGAAATAACCTGCAAACACAACAGCATCTTTTACTTAAATTTTTTTTGCTAACAAATATTTTTGCTAACAAATTTTTTGCTAACAAATATTTTTGCAGGTTTATTTTGGTAAAGTTATGCGCAATTTCCGAATTTGATAAAAATCGCAAAAAGATACAATTTTTCATACCAATGAGAGATTTAACGATTTCCAATGTAGAAGCAACTTCAGTATCTGGTCTTTCTTGATTTAATTCTACAATAAGTTTGGAGTAACCTTCACTCTCTTCGCGAAATAAATTAAATTTTCTCTGCTTGTAACTGTAAGAAATTGGATTATAGTTTTTAAAAATCCACTCCGAAAATAAATTCTTGTACATATCGATAAGAATACTTACTATAATTTTGTCTTTACTTTTATAAACTTTGTTTGGAAATTTTTGTTTTTCAAAGTACCTACATCTTGCAAAGTTTCAATCTCTAACCGTTCTTTCAATATCCTATCAGTTAAAAACTGTGAAATGCAAAAGAGACAAGCACAAGTTATTAATTTACAATAATTAAAGTTTCTTAACTATTTTATTTGTAATAAACTTTCGTGTGTTCTCTGGTAAATTAGTTTCTCGAAGATATAAGAGGTACATATGCACATATACTTATGTTTACCTTTTCAGATTCTTTCACAATGTGATAAAAGTTGTTTCTTTCTTCATTCTGCGCTTCTACATCAATTAAAGTAAATATGTCTACTATTGTTGATGGTATTGCACCACCCAAGTTCTATAAATAAATTATTTGTGTTACTATTCTCTCAGAAATTTTGTTTACCTTTGATGAGGTTTGCATAAAACTTCAGACAAGAAGAAAGAACTTTTTGCCATACCGTAAGTTCACCTAATGTCTGAACCACACTGTCCTTCTTTATGTTCCCATGGACCCCATTTGATATTAATTCGTATAACCCTCGTCTCCATTCTGTAAACAAAATTGAAATTTGTTGTAATACAAAATTGATAGAAAAGATTACATATAATGTTAAAAGAGAATAATATCACAAGTGTAAAACAACTGTAAGACAGAGATGCGAAATAAGTATGTCTGCTTTGAGTACTCAAATAATTTAAGTGTTGATCTATCTTTATTCTACATTTGATGAAAGAAAAAAATGAAGCAAAGGCACCCAATGTACATTAATTGTATCAATTCCTTTTCTTTTTTATATATTTTGCATCAGAATAATAAATAACAAATCTTCATTTCATTATTTCAAATGTATGCACGTGTAAATATGTGCATATTTCAATCTTGATGCATTCTACATATACACACACACTCGCACATACACATATATACGTACACTCACGCATGTGCATACACACAAAAGTACAAATTATCACATAAAAAGAATTGTGAATAAAGAAGAAAAGTTGCGTATTATACCGAGGCACATGATCGCGTATCCATTTTCTGTGAAAGAGCAAGAGAAAAAAAAATCGCTATTGCAAGCGTGAACGGGACTTGGGCGCGCGCGAACAGAAATATACTCGTGGTCAATCATTATTACCTGACGTGTTGCCTTCCTTAAATTTGTGCTTGATTAGCTTGAGGCTGCAAACAGTCGTGAATTGACAAATTAAGTCTTCAGTAGAGCGAGTTTAACAGGAGTAGATAAGTGTTTTCGCGACCAGCAAATGCACCGTGTCGATTTGCGTCGACCAGGCGACGCGCTTGTTAACAACACCACTTACAAATCGTTTCTTCCATGCTTATCCCATGTCTTCCACAATTCTGTATGCCATACTTTGCTGGCCATATCTAGCGCTCCGTTAAAAAAAGGGCTGGCGAGCGTTTTTGGTAAATTAAAAATCAACTTGACATCGCAGGTTAACGAGAAGAGAGACTACGTATCACCTCGGTTTGCTGAGCTTGCTACTTGTGATGAAGCGAGCAACGAATTGCGAACGAGCGCGTTCTCAAACTATTCCAACGAAGGAAATCGAAAGGTTTGTATCTGCAGTCTACACGCCGGAAATCGGAGCGAAAGAGTTGCTCGCACAACTCGCATCGATTCGAACGATCGAAACTGACAAACGCGATTGGCCTGTTTCATGTGAATCAACTCGTCGGATAGAGTCGCGGTTTGGTTGACCAATCAGTATAAAGAGAGGAAAGATTTCTGTATTCTGATTAGTCAATTCGCGTTACAATATCCGATGAATAAGTGATTTTTGGAACGCGAATTAACGCAGTCACGTCCTCTTGCGAGGCCTTGCGTTAACAATTCGAGAGATCGATCGAGTTTTTCGGAGTTTTGTTGATCCTCGGTGATCCTCGGAAATCCGAGATTGAAATAGGAGATTAGTCGAACTCTGTTTCGTCTTCCTCTTAATCACTCTTAATATCTATGAAAAAAACATATGATAACGAAAATGTAAACAACAATATCCTTGATAATATAATCTCGATCTCTTTCCAGAGAAGAAAAATGCGCGACATTGATAATTTAATCTCAAAAATCGCAAACAATACTGACAAATACAGTATCTTCACTTTGATTTGATTTGTCGGAAAGAAATAAAAGATTGATCCGAGACACTCGCTGCTTTTAGTGACATAATTAATTTCGCCGGCGAAATGACACTTGGATATATCTTGCTCATCGCGTCGCTGATACTTTACGTGTCGGCTGAGTCGTACTACGTGTTGACGAAAAAAGAAACGGACACGTTTATATCATTTTCAGAAGAAGCACCCAAGTATATTCCGACCTGGTCCAGTCTGGACGGTCGACCCCTTCCGTCCTGGTACGATACAGCGAAATTTGGAATTTTTATTCACTGGGGTGTATTCAGTGTGCCTAGCTTTGGCTCTGAATGGTTTTGGAACAATTGGAAAGGTTGTTATTGTTGTTGCTCAATAATTTTATACTAATTTTTGTAATTTTATGCAGACAAAAGAAGTTAAATATTGTTTAAAAATTTCTTGCAGATGAAACCACAAGCACAAAATATCGCGATTTTATGAAACAAAGATACCCTCCAAACTTTAGCTACCAGGAATTTGCACCTGACTTTACTGCTGAGTTCTTCAATGCATCTCAGTGGGCTGAATTATTTCAAGCGTCAGGTGCAAAATATATTGTACTGACAAGTAAACATCATGAAGGATATACACTGTGGCCATCAAAATATTCATTCAGTTGGAATTCTGTGGATGTTGGACCTCACAAGGATCTTGTTGGTAATATAACAAGAAAAGACCTATATGTTCAAATGATAAATATGTTACAATTTGTTTTTTTTTCATTCAAACAGGTGAACTGGCACAAGCAATTCGAAGCAAAACAAATATAAAGTTTGGTCTGTATCATTCTATGTATGAGTGGTACAATCCTCTTTATTTAACAGACAAAAGAAACAACTTTTCATCTAATATATTTGTTACTCAGAAAATAATACCTGAGTTACATGAATTGATAGAAACATACAAACCAGAAGTGATCTGGTCAGATGGAGACTGGGAAGCAACAGACACTTATTGGAAATCTAAGGAGTTTTTAGCATGGCTGTATAACGAGAGTCCGGTGAAAGACACAGTGGTGGTAAACGATAGATGGGGCAGTAACATGCCATGTCATCATGGTGGTTTCTACACGTGTACTGATCGTTTTAATCCTGGTAAATGTTTCTTTAAGATTACATAAATTTTAATCGTATGACAAGGAGAAACAGATACAGAACATACGTTACCTATAGAATTGAATAAGTTCTTAAACAGAAGTTTTACGTTTTAGGTGTACTTCTGTCACACAAATGGGAAAATTGTATGACTATCGATAGGAAATCTTGGGGATTCCGTAGAAATGCTGTCTTATCGGAATATTTCACATTAGCGGAATTAATCAAGGAATTAGTAACTACCGTAAGTTGCGGCGGTAACTTGTTGATGAATGTGGGACCGACAAAAGATGGTATCATTACACCGATATTTGAAGAAAGATTACGTGGGATGGGTAATCACATATTTGTATCTTATCATATTTTTAATTACTGATTAATTCGATAATGATAAGTATTGATTTTTGTTTTTAATCTTGATGATGATGATACAAACAAATAAATCTTTAGGTGCTTGGCTATCAGTTAACGGAGAAGCTATTTATGACAGTAAACCTTGGAAAACACAAAATGATACTTTAACAGGAACTGTCTGGTACACTCAAAGCAAAGATGAAAAACAGTTGTATGCCTCAATTCTAGAATGGCCAGATGATAACATCTTGGTATTGGGCTCGCTTAAATTCCTAATAAAGTCTGAGATACACTTACTTGGCTATTCGTCATTAATTCATGTAAGTTCTTTTTATAGTGTTTTTAATTTACACACAAAAAGATTTTGATAAAATATATGAATTTTATGTATTTATATATGTATATAAATTTCAGTGGAAACAATCCGATGATAAATTGGAAATATTTTTACCCATCGAGGTACACAAAGGTCGGCCGGCTTGGGTGCTTAAAATTGAACACTGATTTTATAAAATGCTATTTTTGTATATTACATCATAAAATGTTTTTTATGCGTGTACATAGATTACAAAATATATATATATATATATATATAATATATTGTTAATATATTGTTTTGGAAATGTATGTAAATATCTTTTTATACCAACAACAGCAAATGCGTTTTGACATCGTCGCGATATCAATCAACTCGGGTGATATCGAAGCATTACAATTGTCCTACTTCGTACAGATAAGCTCCAAGCAGTTTGGTCTGTAAACATTGATAGAATGAATTACGTACCGATTATTTTGCACGAGAAATATAAAATTCAAATACATGAACGACTAGGTTCATGTTTTATACTTACTCCTTGGATATAATTGTGCACGTTCAACTTTTCATTTTGAGAGTGCGCGCCGTCGTCGCCCTGTCCGACCGGTAAGAGCAATACGTTCTTACCAGTAATTTCCTGGAAAGTCAGAGTAACCGGGATTGATCCGCCTTCGCGACACAGATCAGGTTCCACCTTGTAGACGTGCTGTGTCGCTTTTCGCCCAGCCATATAATGCGGATGATCAGGATTCTCGGACCACGGCTTGCCACCGTGGAACATGCTCACGTTCATGATATTCACACTGCCTCTCTCCTGCCATTTCTTGTTCACGTACGCGATCACCTTCTCAGTCGTCTCGTCCGGAGTCATGTCAGGTACTATTCGGATCGAAAATTTGCCGATGACTTTTCGCGGAATTACCGTTTTTGCTCCAGGTTCGCTGAAAGCACCTTCTATCCCGTGAAGAGACAAAACAGGATGCCTCCACCGATGCATTAATAGCTGAATCTGTGAAGATTCACGTAAATCAGAATATTAATGTGCGCGCGCCAATGTTTTGTTTTTCTACAGTTATTTATAATAACAGATAAAATAGAAAAATAGATATACCTTGTCTTCTTTATGCGCTAGCTTCTCAGTTCCGACCGTTTTCCTGAATTCATCAACGTCAAAATCTATATCTTTGTAGGTGGCCAATTCAGCTTCTGTCATTTTTGCCACGCAGTCATAGATGCCGTCTATCAAAATACGACCGTTGACGTCGACCAAACTATTCATTAAGTAAATAAGGTCTGGCATGGCTTCGTATACACAGCCGCCAAAGACACCGCTATGCAAGTCCTTGGCAGCGCAAGTGACTTCTATCATGAAGTAGCAGATTCCTCGTAAACCGTAAGTGATACACGGGGTTTTAGTACCCAACCAATAATTGTCAGATATGCAAACATAGTCTACATCCTTCAGAAAACTGTCTTTCCTCTTCCAAAGAAGTTCATCCAAACCTTCACTACCACTTTCTTCCATTCCTTCGAAAACAAACTGTTGTGAAATGAAGTTAGTTAATGAAAAAGTAATTATTAGTAACATCAAGTCAAAAAGCATTTATTATTAAAAAAAGATACCTTGATGTTAACAGGAATATCAATTTTAAGTGCTTTGTAAGCCTGTAGTGTGTGTAGCCAACAAAGAACCGGTCCCTTATCATCAGTACTGCCTCGTCCATAGAGCTTTCCATCTTTTTCAGTAAGAGTGAATGGATCGGTATCCCAGCCGTCTTCTTTTAGTGCAGGCTGCACATCCAGATGTCCGTATACAAGTACAGTTTTCTTCTTTGGATCAGATCCAAGGATTCCAAGCAACACAGGAGGAAGAGGAATTTTACTGTTGTCAGGGAGAGTTTGGCTACCTATATCAACCAGTTCTGTAGTTGCTCCAAGATTTTTCAACTTTATGTCCGCCCATTTCATCATTTTCACTATCTCTGTTCTTTGATCCGGCCATGCTGATACAGATTTAATAGCTACTGCTTCTTCCAAGTTCTTTATATATTCTTGCTTATGTTCATCTATATATCTGGAAAACAGTGAAAAATATTCAATCAAGACTAAAAATACAATTTAAAACAATAATTATTTAAATATAAACAATAGCAAATATATTTGCAAATATAAAATTACATATTTCCCAAAACAATCTTACTTAAATAATGTTTCCAATGTCGATGGCAATGCCATTGTTGAACAATAAAAATGTTTTAAAGTAAAGCTGCAATTGAGTTGCACTGAGGCAAGTGTTATACTAAAATACTGATAAGAAAATCTGTTTGCTGCAAGATAAATAACTTTTTGATAACAGTAATGTCAACTTGATATTTAACTTCTCAGTAAAGCATTCCTCGTTTCTATCTTACTCGTAAATTGCCTGAAATTCACACAATTTATCACAATTACAAATTACAGACGCATGTACAGTAGTGCCTCGCTGATTTGCCTATCTTCGGTTCCGCGCAAAATGTCGAGGCAGGTAGGTGTTCCGGCTGTTATCTCTGGGGTATGTTCCAAAATTCTACCTTGGTTACTAAAATGCTA
>QVOA01021350.1:0-17800 GCA_014825685.1 Pseudomyrmex cubaensis
TATATAGAATTCTATATACACATACATACATATGTATATAGAATTTAAATGGTGTCAAAACATTTTATTTTATTTCTGACGTTTTAGTTCGATTCTGAATGACTTGTGCACAAATAATACGAAAAACTATCTCAAAGATAGAGATTTTCATTAGAGATTTTTTATATATATAAACTTTCTTTTTTTAAAATATATTTATTACTATTATGCGCAAATCTGGAAAAACATGTTTTACACAAAACATGTTTTACAAATTGCCAAATATTTTTATATAAAATTTGTAGTATGATGACTTTCGTTTTGTCTGTCTTTTTGTTTGTGATATTGAAAGAAATCTAAAGAAATCGAAATAAAACATCGCAAAATATTTGTCAAACGAATTTGTCATTAATAAATATCTTTTAACTTTGGAACGGCTTGGCGTGTGCGGTGCATTAATGTCTTGCGGAAGAGTCAATGAGGCATGTTTCAATTGCGGAAGACGTTAATGCGTCGCAGTGTACATTTTTTTCGGTATTGTTTTATGCATGAATTTTTTGTTGGAGATGTAGGAATTGACGGAAGAGGAATAAAAAGATCGACAACGCATCCTTCCGACTTTGCAAATTTATTTATTCTCGGCATGAAAACGCGTTGGTTCATAGACATTGTAATAGTTTACATTTACGCGCGTTCCGTCCCTCGTTTTTTTAAATGATCGATCAGCTTCGTGATTACGCTAAGTTTTTTAGAGTATCGACCCGGGACCCTATTTTTATAACGCGGGATCGCAATGTAATCGATCCGTTTAGTGCCATGGCGTTCGTAATATTCTCTCCTTTAAAAATATGTGCTACGTTTCTGTGTCGCCGCTATTAATAAATTAATACACGTGACGTATATACACACACTTTTTCGCATAAAGTCGCATCCCACAATTTTTATAATAGCAAACTTGTCGTAACGCAACTCCACCGTTGATATCCGGATATCTAATAATGGAAGATACTTATCGTGTGTCGAAATACCTCTCTTCTCGCTTACAAATTTAATGGGGTTATATGCTCTTTCTTTTTCTTCCCCTTCCATTTAATTATATCCCCTAAAAAGTTGATCCTATCCTCGGAATTGATTAGATATTGACTACTTTCAAGATTCGTTGCGTAGGATTTGTTTCTTTAGATTAAAGCGATACGAGAACGATAGCGTTCTTTCCTATTATATACATATTAAAACAATGTACGTATATGTTTAATTTATACATTATAAAAAATTTATAAAATCTTTATTTACATCTATAAAAGAGAAAAACTTAAAAGGATGTATTTATATTTATTATAGAATTGTTTTGCACCGACTAAACATATGATAGTTTTATAAATTTTCGCAAGATTATTTTCACATAAGAGAAATCCATTTGTGCTGTTTCTATTTAATATTCAAAGCGCTAAGTCTCGTAAAAGGATTGGCACAAACTCCGAATGGCTAGTAATGAAAAGAAACGCGCTTTTGCCAGGAATTTAATAACAGAGGATGTGAACGCTATCGCTCGCATAAATTTTTAAAGTGAAAATACCTCAGCATCGTTACAATTGTTCAAGTCTAGGAATCACAGAAATATGTCTGATTGTTTTAACACAATCGACATCGTTACATCTGTCATCTTAATATGAAAGAGAGAGAGAGAGAGAGAGAAAGAGAGAGAAAAAAGATATAGTTATGTATTACAAAAATTATATACGTATATATAAAAATTATGCATTAATTATACGTAAAAAAACTACATTAGTTATATAGAAACAATTAAAAACAAATTACGATAATTCAGAAAAAGTTTAAAGGTTTAACGCAAATGTATATAAATGAAACAGTGTTCAAGATTCTAAACGTGCACATGAAATCAAAATAAGAAAAATGCGTGTATCTTATATTTCAATCTTATATATAAAGTTCCACGAAATTTCTTCTATTAAAAAAATTCCAAATTTATAAAATATTAGAGATAACAAGTTTCACGAACGCTAAAAAAACTACATTTTGATGAATATGCAAGTTTACCGGAGTAAAAATTATATTTCCAATATTTGCGATGTGTGCACAAACTATTATATTTTCGTTAACAAAATTCTCAATAAATACAGCAAATGTCGGATTCACAACGAGTTGTGTTTACTCTATGAATTCTTTGACCCTATTGGAATCGGAATTTTTCGTATAAAAAATATGATTTCTATCCTACATTCAACTGTGAAATAAAATCTCATTTTCAATAGTTAACTCTGTTTTTTTTTAAATAATTTAAATATATTAGCTTTGTGATTAAAACTTAATTAAAAGTATTAGAAACTTAATGAATCAAACATTGATGATTTAAAACGAAGAACAAACACATTTGCACTAAAAAAACATGACTATCTAAAGTGGCTAAAGAACTGCTCATAGATGAAAACTGGCTCGTCGATAGATTGAATAATCTCGTCTATACACGCGTGATATAATTACAATAATGCAATTATAATAGCTCTAGGATGATCGCTCAATCGCGTACAAGACATATACCTTAAACACAACGAAGTGAAATATTGTATTAAGACGACGACACCCTGTGTTACTTCCTCGTGAGCTCGACCTGTCAAGCCGACTCAATATCGAAAGGATACACAGAAGATGCAGCGTAGAAAGAGCTTTGGAGATGATCTCCCACGATCCTACAGCCAATTTCGCGAAGTATCGATTATATTGTGAATACATAATATGTACATATATTCAACTTCAATAAAGCAGATCTGAGAGTCGTTGATGGCGATATGCGTCATTTGCATGAATAAAATAAATGGAACACTACGTATACATCCGTGAGCAAAATTACGAAAAAATAGCTTGTGAAAATTAAGAGTTTTAAAAACGAGACGATTGTCGGAAAAAACTACATAAGCAAAAATCCGAGAGAATCGATTTTCTCAACTATTACATTGATGTTTACAAGATCTTATGAAATAAAACATTTTTTGTGTCTCTTTCTCTCTTTTTCTCTCTCTTTCTCTCACTCACATTTTCTTTCTCATTTTCACGCTTTTGCTTATGTGGTTCTTTCATCATCTCGATTGCAGCCTTGCTAAGAGAATAACTTAACGAGAAAAAGAAATAAGTCTATAAGTTTTCTTTCGTCTCTTTTCTACATCGATTATTAATTATTCTATTTTTTTTTTTTTTTTCAGAATTGATGGGCAGTATCTTGTACTTGTGGTTTCTGCTACATTATATATACGAGTAATGTATAAGTTTCAGAGACGTGTAGCAAAACACTCTCCGCAAAACACTCTGTGAGTTGGTTCTTCAAGCTTGTTATTTTTTTATTTCTATATTTTTATTTTTTTCTGAAATTTTGATTGGCATATTACATCATCGGACATTTCGAATAGAATGTTGGCATTGATAAACCATATATCTCGTTGTTAAAATTCGAGAGAAAAGAGAACCACGAATGAAACGTTTTGAATGATAAATATTAAAGCTGCAAAGATTCGAACGAGATCTAATTAAAGAAAAAAAAACACGCTAAATCAAAACCTAAAAATTCAAGGATTCTGAAATTCTATTTTATATTCAGATAAAATTGTAAAGAACTAGACTATATATACATATATATTTCAGAAAACACACTCTAGGAATCCCCGCTTCCCAATCTAATAATCACAATATTTTGCTATATACATATAATTATATAATTATATTAATTCTGACATAACAACGCTAAAATTCACAAGTTCTGCTGATTCGCACAACTGCTCAATTTAAAGTTTCGTAACAATTGTCTAAATTTCTCAAGATTTTTTCCTAACTAACTAAAATAAACTTTTTTTGAAGAATATAATCTAAATCGCGTAAATATCTCAAAGTTCAAAGATCAAACATTCCGCAAACATATGTATGTGTGAATAGAGTTTTGAGGATCTTTCTAAGTTTTTAAGAAAAATCGGATGATTGCAGATATACCCTTCACATGTTCGTCAATCGATCAGCGGGAGGTGGGAGATCGTCTGGATCGTTAGCAGGGATTGTCACCTGCGCGCTAACGTTCGTCCGGAAAGTTTTCCAAAAGAAAAATCCGAGTTTTAGTTTCCGTCGCACTTGAACGTTAACTTCTCTTTTAAACGAGAAAGAAAATAAATCGAGTTGTTGAGTTGTCCGGAGATTGTTCTGCGTTTTTATAAAACTGGAGATCGGAAAACCTGTCCGCGGACTCTCTTCACGCGCGGAAGAGGTGACAATCCCTAGGGTCTTCGTTAATTATAGGAACGCGTTAACCGATTTAACGTGCCGCGAGATTCCGTTTTCGCCGCGATTTCGGCGTGCGCGCGACTTTATAGCGTAAGTTAAGTCGATTCGTTTTAAGTAGTGGAGTTCTAAAAAAATATCGTTAAGTCTCATCGTAAGAAAAGTTTCGCTCTCGGTGCTTCGTTTAGTATCAAAACCACTTTTTTTTTTTTTTTTTTTTTCCGCGACGATGCACTCGCAATGCCTCTTTTTGTTTGTTTTAAATTAACAGTGCGCCTTCGTCCCTTTTTTTTCTAAATGAGTGTGTGTCTCAGTTGTTTGTTTTACTCACATACGTATTTTTTACTTTAATCTGTATATATTTTATGTATAATATTAATTAATATATTGTATATATATATGTATGTAAGTATGTATACTAATTTGTGCCTTTTGCCCTATGTCCGCCGTCTTTAAAGTAATCGAGACTAATTAGTAGTTAACAACTTACGCGATATCATATTTTATTTTAGTTGAGTTTAGAATATTAATGGTATATGGGTTTCTTGGGTGTATATGTGTAATATTATACATACATGTACATGTATGTATATATTTTTATATATATATGTATTATAGACCTATTGCCCTAAACCTGGTAAGAAGAAAAACTTTCTCTCTAGTCGTTAATAATAGTCCGTTTTGTTTCGAAATCGTAAGTACTATTTTTTTTGTTTTTTTTTTTTTTGACGTATATGTACATACATATGTAACGGCGAGAGGTTTATAGTGAATTATAACGGTGCCCAAGCGATGTTCAATATTAATGACAACGATATATTATGGAGACGCATTACATACACAACGTTTTCCGGAAATGTTGAATTTTAATGACGAAAATCATGGCGGATCGTAATAACTCTCGCGGAGCAATCTCGATGACGATAACAAGGGAGTTTCCGAAAGAGAGAGAGAGAAAGAACTCCCTTTTCAAGCTTGTTATTATCACCGTTTCGAAAAGATTTTCGAAGCTAAGAAGAACACGGAGAGAAAACGTAAAACGAAACTGTATGTCGAAACATTCTCAGAATTCACGCGATGATGATGACGCGCAAAGTTTTGGAAAAATAAATTCTCAAACTTCCCGCAATTAAGAATCGAGATAAATTTTCTCTCGAGCGTGAACTGTGCGATCGAAGAGCGAGTATGAATAAAAACGGGAGGCAGAGGGGGATGATGGATGAAATGCTCGGTCAGCGGTTTGACGCCACGTTGGAGACGAAGCGACGTTACTGCTATGGTACGATTAATATTTGACGTGTAATAATGAAGCGAAACGCACACCACTGTAACATAACACCTCATGCACCAATGGTGACACGTACGCGAATTTAGTTTCGTATAATGACCGTGGTTGTCGATGCGTGTTTAAAAAGAAAACTGAAACGTCAGGAATAGTATACGGTAATGACGATGACGAGGATTATTAACAAGGATCATTAACGAGTACTATAATAACAATGCGTGTTACGCTGCGTCTTATGTGAGTTCTTCCAATGCTCCCGCGGTAGAAAAAGAAAGGGAGACAGAGAGATAGATAGACAGATAGATAGAAAGAGAGAGAGAGAGAGAAAAAATAAAGAGATAGAGAGAAAGAGAGAGGACAAGAGGGCTCGTTAAAAACATCTCCCCTTAATGATTACTAAATAGCTCACCCTATATAGATTAATAGGTAATACGTTAATACTTCAATAGTTGTTGGTCATTTTTACGTAACAGTTAAGATGGCGACAGCCCGCTAAGTATAATATATTGGTATAAGATCTCCGTAAAATTTCTTCTCTTGAGACAGAGAGAGAGAGTTTAAAATCGTTTAAACGCTACCACCACGTTACTCTCACGTCGTCAAGATAATAATTCGTAATATAATCGTAACAATAACAATCTCGTAAATGAATATAGATATATAGTAATAACCGTAATATGCTCATATAAATTTTCTTGCGTTTTATCAACTTTTTTTTATGACTTTTTGTCTCGTTTTTATTATTTTTTTGTTTAATATATCGTTAGACTGCGTGTAAAGAATGAAATTGATCGCCGCTTTTCACGTCTTCTCGACAACCTTCGATTTGTTTGTTTTCCGAGCCTCGTGTGAAATATCGCGTTGCGAGTTTTGGCCTTTAAAAACGTCAGCTCGCATCTCTCGCTCGAAAATTGATGTTTTTTTTTTTTTTTTCAATTCTAACTAATACAATAAATCGCACATCACGTAAGTTACACGCGAGTGCGAAAAGAAAGAATATATTATTCTTGTATTTGTTTCTAATTGTTTTTTTTCTCTTTCGTACATGTTAAATAAAAAAACTATGGAGAAACTTCGAGAGATAGCTGAAAACTCGAAGGAATAAAAATATCTGAAGTGTCGAGATTTTATTGTTAAATCGTTAAAATCGTAAAATTCTAGCTTTATTTCTCTCTATAAGTGGTTTAGAAAAAACGACATACAAATTCGAGGTTTGAGAGAAACCTTCTATTCGGAAAAAAAATGTATATATATATATACGTAGCTTCGTAAGTTTCTGAGACGAATTAACGTCTTGCGGGCGATTGCAAAACCTAAAGGTTCTCTCTTCGGTCATCTTGTAAATCTATAGAATTCCAAGGTTTCTAAAGTTTTTCAACTTCTACAATGTTGAGATATCAAAGTTTGTGAAGAATTCGAAGCTCTCTCAGCATTGGTGGATTCCAAACATTTGGAAAAGGCCTGTTATATTACCAATTTTGTTTTTCTCGATCGCGGTTTTTTTCTCTTCTTCGTGACGTGTAAATAGCTTCACTACGTCAAAAAATGCGGCAATCATCTACGTATTTTATATTATATATGTATATATATATATATATCGTCGTTAATATATACTAACAATATCATAGAGTCGGTGTCTATATCACCTAATAATAATCCAATATATTGAGACTGCGTTTTTATTTTTACGCTTGTTTTTGTTATACTTGGCGTGGTCTTCCTGGCACCATAATGCACTTTTAAGAAATCTATATAAAAATATCATAGAGTTGTCGTATCCAGTGCGTTAAATCGCGCGCGAAAGAGAAATGCTCCTCGAAAAGGATGCGGGGAGAGAGGAAAGTAGAGAGAAAGAGAAAGAGAAAGAGAAAGAGAAAAAGTTTGTGGGAAAAACAAGGATGCGACAGAAGAGAAGAAAAGCGAGAAATGGGCCGGAAAAAATCGAAGAGATTCGATTAAGTAGAAGAAATAGAAGAAATAAAACGGGAGATTAGATTATTATAGAACATTTCGCGTTGAAAATTTCGAACAAATAGCAATGTATCTTCAGATGAACGAGATAACTCTTTCTGTTCCAGACGGAAAATTCATTCTTTCCGAGTAAATGTCAAATCCCTCCACTAAGACAAAATTAATCGTCGAATATAATTATCGTCGTTTTGTTTTCTTTTATTATGTTTTTTATCTAGCCAAAAAAAAATCTCTAATAATTATAAAAAAGAAATAAGAAGGAAGAAAAAGAAAGTGCAAGGGAGGAAATAGGAGAAGAGAGGAGGGGAGAAGAAAAGGAGAGCAGCATGAGAACAGTGTGAAAATTGTGTGTCTGTTTTGGTCCCGTTTCGCATAGCGGGTAGCCGCGAAACAACGCTTTCGAAATGAAACGATGACGGACAAGACAAACCAGGTCCCAGCGCATTATCCGCGTTAATAAGTGAGCTTTTTCCGCAATGAGCGTTTGAACGGTCGAGGACAAAGATAGGCTCGATCGACGTTTCTCTTGTGCAAACTTAATTAACATTTTTCGTTTGTAACAATAATTAACGTATATAAACTAAATCTAGAGAATCGGTGTGTATAAAAGTGTAAAATAAGTTTTTACAAGACATAAAAGTAAAATCACACACTACTTTTTCTTCGGTGATCGGTTACTTGCGTGATGAACATCTTAAAGTTCGTTTTTTTTGTTGAAAATTCAATTTCAAAAACAGTTTTATTATCTTTTTTTTGCACAGAATTAATTTGTAGAGCTAATTGGCTTTCGATCTTTGTTTTCGATGAGAGTCCTTGCAAATATATTATTTTGCACATAATTTACGTGTCACATATTTGATGCTCAAGGGATGAAAGTCGCTCAAGCTCGTCTTGTTCAAACCTCGACAAACATGTCGGTTGTGTGATTTACGCTATTGGCAAAACACACCGTTGTGTCGATGCGTCGGGAGAGATGTGAACATCTTCGGGACAAATATGCATAATATCGCGTCGGAAAGAATAAACGCCAGACTGCAAATTACAGCAAAACACATTGTTGCTCCGGAAAGAACTGAAACCACGTCGACTGACAGAGATTCAGATGTTTGTTTTTGGTTTTTCCTTTCTTGCTTCAGAGATCTAAGGTCGATTGTGTGACGATTTCGCAATTATTATTTCGCAAATTCGGTTCTTTTCGGGACATTCTGCTGCTAACTTCGGCGCACCAGGATTTTTTGTTCGCGCGTGCAAAAATAAGATCCCTTCTTCGTCGATTAGTTTCAGGATTCGGTTACGGTAACATGAAAAAGCGATTAATTTGAGGAAAACAATAGCAGCGTTATACTCCGATCACAATCGTATTATTTTCTGTATACAGAGACAAATCCCCGAATTATATGTATATAATTGTATAGAGCTATTCGAATATGTGTGTGTATGGCAATAATTAAACCCCCAACCCGGAACAAACAAGCCTGGTGAACTCGTCGCCGAATGGGAAGTCGTTGGCAAATAATTAATTTCCCATTTGATCGATCGATTTAATTAAATCCTATTCTCCCACGCGCGGCCACGCAATCCTCTCGCGCGCGTGGTCGCGCTTTCCATATAAAAAATCGTCAAAACCCCCCTCCCTCCCTCTTTCCCTCGAAAGTGGAAACATAGCCGCTTTTTTTTGTACCCGTGCGCCATGTACAAGTTTTATATTTATATATATATATATATGTATATGTATATGTTATATACACTAGTAATATAATAATCCTATGTATAACCTACGGACGTTAAAGCGGATAAGATCACTTTGCATTCTTCCTCTAATCGTTTTCTGCATCACTCCCCGGTGAGAGTTTGCACCGGCTCTTAAAGCACACGCGCGCGCTTGCTTGAAGAAAAAAATCAATTTACTTACCGCGGTCCAATTTAATATTTCATTGATGCGCGCGAAAACGGACGATAATCGTAATAAACGAAACACGATAACGAAGAGAAGGAATGTATGTGTGCGATCTAACGATTTCGATTTATCGGTATCGCACTTTTTAAAATGCGCGATTACGCGCGTGATCCTGATTCTCTCTTGTGCTTCACCGATTCTTCGCGTTTTATTCATTAAAGCGATATCACCTTCCGCGACCATCCCAGGCGAATGTTATCGGAATAAGTGTAAGTCACGTTTCTGTGGCACTTGAGTCGCTCTCATGTGAAACAAATACATGAAAACCGCGGTAATGTGAAAATCGATCGAGACCGCGTTTAATTCGAGAATATATCAGAGACATGAATAATTAACGGTTAGTTTTTCCAATTAGAAAAGAAAGAGAAAACGGATTTTACCTTCTTTGTTATATGCGCCGAACTTTAAGAGCCAGCTCGATGCACCTCCGGGCCGAGTCCTTGTCCGCACACGCGCTTCCTGTATACACACACACGTGTTTTTTATGCCCGTCCGTGTTTCTCACGAGGTATACAGAGATATAAGGTGGAGTTTTCTGTGTGTGTGTGTGTGTGTGTGTGTGTGTATGTGTGTATGTGTGTGTGTGTGTATCGAATGTACATTTAATTATTAAGAAAACAGTTATTCAGGCACGCAAATTGGGCAGGGGAGCAGCGCGCAGCCAGTGGAAGAAGCCGCGCGTACCTCAAGAGTTCCCTTTCCTTTGTTTTGGAGAGAATCAACCGATCGGCTGTGTTCGATCGCTCAAGAGAGCGTGAATATCAGTTTTTTTTTCGCGATATTCTCAAGTCCCAATTGTCCTGGAGTTCAATTGTTCACTTGTGAGAGAAACTTCGATCCCATAAACAAATACTTTCGTCATTATCGGCAGCAGAGGATTAATAAAAGATCGAAAGAATCAAAAGGAATCGAGGAAAGGAATCGAGTAAGCGATTAAATAACCAAATGATAAGGGAAATAGTCTATCTATACATAAAATGTAGGTGCTTAAGAAAATAAGGGCAAAGAGATGGATGGATATTATATTCATCTGTGATAACCGCGTCGAGGAAGGGCGGGTGATATTAGTTCGAGCGGATGCGCTTCAATTTTCTCAATTCAGTTTAACTCACAATCGTTATCCCCGTTATCCTTAATTGGTTTTACGAATAGAGTTGTCCAACGTTCTCTCTGGTCTCTAAGGAAAGGACTCGAAGGTACGCGCGGGACGCAAGAAGGCCCTTTACGAGTTTCGCACGAAAGACAGACGGCCGCATCCGATTAAATTTCTTCGGTCTCATCACAGAACTCTCATTTAGAGCAGTATATAATCTCTTTTTGCGATCTACGTAATAATAATAACAACTCCATTATATGCGAGTTAATGTAATAATCCTTCTCGGATGTATGGTCCATGTGAAAACGAGCGCCACGACGACGTGAATTGTGAACCTAAAAAGTCCAGACACGAAAGAGTCTCTCTACCTCTGAAAGTCACGTTTAAAATGTGTTTAGTATACAAAGAGTATAGTCAAGCTTCTCAACTACGACTTCGCGTTTTGAATTCAGAAAACAGCGGCTAAGAAGAGTCGCGCTTCGAGATAACTCCAAGAAAATTTGAAATATATTTCCACGCTAAATGAACTAATTTATACTGAATCTGTGTGGCGTGTGCGGAATCCGCTGTGTGCACAGCGCGATTAAACACAGCCTCCATTTTCGAGACGAACTGTTCTCAAACAATTTGTCAGCTGATTTTTTCTCGATATCTATGTTTTTTTGTTTTTTTTTCCAAGAGAAGGACAATACCACGAATAAATTCACGCAACAATCCACCGCGATCATGTGACGATTGGATGCAACTTATCTTGTTTTAACAGTGAACCGCCCATATATATATATGTGTGTGTGTGTGTCAGATGACGTAAACGAGTAAACACCGCTCTGAACGGGAGTTTTCACATTCGTTTGTGCGAAGAGCACTCTTCCGGTCGACCGTATGTGTGTGTGTTGTGTGTGTTTCTGTGACCGTATAGTGCGACCTATACCCCAGGCAGTACTGTATCGATTATATAATATTACTATATTATATTATTTCGTCGGTGATGAAACCGACGGTCGCGCAAAGCACACGGCCACGGTCTGCGATCACGCGGAAACCCCCGGGCGCTTCGGAAGGGACGTGTTGTTGTTTTTTGTTTCCTTTATCTTTTAGTACGAGTGCTGCGGCTGCAGAGACGAGACTCAGCTATGCGCTGACGTATCCGAGCCTTGACTGTTGCCTAACCCGCCCATGCCGGCTTGCGAAGTGAGCCTGGTGGCCGACTGCGAGGTCGTCGCGGTCACCGAGGCGGAGTGACTGAGGCCGTGATGCCTGCCGGTTTCCGGCACCAGGTGCGGCGTGCGGCTGGAGACGGGCGGCAAGACCGGGCTGACCGGCCACGGGTGCAGGGACATGGTGCTGGGCGCGCTGGGCACGCTGCGCGAGTGCGGCAGCAGGGGAGAATTGGAGAGACTGGCGAGGGGGTGGTGAGCGGCGACGGCGGCGCTGCCGCCGGAGATGCTCAGGCTTGTGCCCGACGCGACCGCGCCTCCTCCTCCGCCGCCGCCGCCGCCGCCACCGCCGGAAGCCGCTGCCATCGCCACCGCGGTGTCCGGGTGCAGGAAGTTACGCCGTTGCTCCATCCGCTCCGCGTGCTGGGCCAGGCAGCGGGTCAGCTCCTCGGGCAGCAGCTCCAGCTGGCCCTGAAGCGAGCTTAGTTTCTCTCCTAGGCCGACCAGACGCTCCTCCAGATTCACCAGACGTTCCTCCATCGCGTCGTGCCGCGTGTTCATGTCCGAGACGATCTCGTAAACGGTATTCTGCGTCTGTTCGAACGGATTACACAGACAGTGACATTAATACAATTGCGAATGTACCGTTGCGAATGTTTATTTTCAGAGCGATGTAAGAACATTGCGAAAAATAATTCGAGTATAACAAGAAGAAACAACAATAGAAACGGCGTTCTAATCGTGAAACTAAATCTTTTCTCATTAAGGAGAAATAATTAAAAAGAAACTTTTTTTGTATTTTTCTTTTTTTTTTTTAAAGAATTCTAAAAGAAACTCGCTCTTTCTAAATACCAAAGAGAACTTTTAATTGTAATCCCACTTGGTCTTTTAACTTTTCGGGTCCGCTGCCTTGAAGTATTTTACATCGCAAGTAGGAGAGGATTGTTTTCGTTAGACGATCGATCCTTACCTTGGCCATGTCCGTTATGGTATTTGCGTTGTCCATCAACTTGCGCTGATCCATTTTTACCTTTCTGAGTCTGAAATTTCGGGTTTTGCCATGTGTGAGAAGTACAGAAGTGTTTACGCGCCGCGTCGCGGCACGGCGAGCGCGCGATCAAGAGCGGTATCAACTTACGCGTATATAGCTAATAGGAATTTCCGCTGATGGGTCCGCACACGTCCGGGATTGACGCGTTTCACCAAGCGTGTGTGCTTGTAAATCAGCCATGTTTCCCGCAACACATTTGCCGCGGCGTTCTTCAACTGCAACAAAACAAAGAAAATTGCCGGTTCCTTCAGTGTCGATTCCGAACTTTTTGCGAACGATCAACAACAATTGTTAAAAATATTTGCCATTTTAACTTTTTTAGTTTTATGTGAAAAAAAAAACTACTAATGTCTTAGCACTATTTGCACAATCACGACGTAAATCACACTTGACACGTCTTCGAAGCAAGATGTTCCAGAAAATTATTACGTGTACACACATTTGCTAAGCCAATATTATACTTAAAGTAAGCATAACACACCGCAGCATTAATTGCGTAACTCGTTAGCTGTGATAATATCCAACGTCATGGTCAATTAAGCCCTTCAAGATCCCGAGGACACACAATTTGTCTCGAGGAATGATTAATATATCCTCAGCTGAAGAAAACCCCGGATTATACCCGTCGACATATTTTGGGTATTACAAATATTTACAAGAAAATATTTTAAGATCAGTTTTTGATCACTCTTAAATAACGCTACACACGCGCGCGCGCACACGCACACTCGTACGTTTTTCGCCGAAGAACGCGCAATCTTCGCGCGTCTCGCGCGTGAATTTTGTACGAATGGAGGAAAAAAAATGTTTCAAAAGAGTTGACATTTGTTTTGTCGCCGCTGATGGGATTAGATCGATTCCACTTATGCAATGACGTGAAAAAAAGCGATATGCATCCGAGGGTTAAAGCGGCGTAAAAAGACTCGTCGATACGGTCACGTGTATAGCTCCTACGTTTACCACTCCTTGATATTTGCAAGCTTTATAAATAACGCTGGCTAATAATTATTTCAGTAGCTGTGTAGTTGAAGGCTTCGATCCAGAGAGAAGCGACCTTATGCAACGCTCTCTCTCGCCGCCGAGCGGGACATTTGACAGCAATTTAAATTCCGCGTTTCGAATGAAATAATCTACGCGGTCCTTTATAAATTAATTTGAATTTGCGAGGAATTATTTGAAAATGCGTCTCGCACACATTCCTCTCTCTCTCTCTCTCGTTTCCGTATTTCGAAACGCACACACGATGAAACAAATCAACGGGCTTTCGAATAAAATTTATCTCTTCGTGAAGAAAGGGTTGTGGAAATCGCTACAATGACTCTTTATGTATAGCGTAAGCATCGGTAGACGATCGATTCTAGTTTGTGGAATTTACGCGAGTTAACACAAGAAGCATCTTTGTACGAGAAATACATAGTGGCAGATTTCGTCTGTCTTTCTGTCCACATACGTATTTTACGCGTGTGTTTTATGCAAAATACCATAAATTAAATTCTCTCTCTCTCTCTCTCTCTCTTTCTTTTGAATCTAAATACAAGTGCAAAAAAAGTTTTTGTTTTAGATTTATTGTCAAACTTAAATTGTCGCAAAACACACGTGCGCCTTTTAAGTTTTAAATGCTACATTCCAAAGTTCTTAAAATTCAAGGTTTTTTTCTTCATTACAGACTTCTTAATTCGAAAGTTTCAGTTGGCGGAATCGTTTGACTTTTCGAGTCAAACTTTACAACCGAAGAAACGCAAAAGAAAAGAAAGGTCGCTCTTTCTGCATACACAGTGTGTTTCGGAAAATGTCAATTTTCGAACAATATCATT
Organism: Pseudomyrmex cubaensis; assembly: GCA_014825685.1. Classification (NCBI taxonomy): domain Eukaryota; kingdom Metazoa; phylum Arthropoda; class Insecta; order Hymenoptera; family Formicidae; genus Pseudomyrmex; species Pseudomyrmex cubaensis. The sequence continues at coordinate 14,589 of QVOA01021350.1, forward strand.
GCAGGGAAAAATCCAACGAGTTGTTTCCTAGCCAGGCGCATAATATTATCGCTCCACAATTTACTTTGAAGCGTCTTTTTCTTTGAAAGTTCGTCGAGATCGAATCGATTGATGTCGTAGTCCGCGCGTTTGTGATAGAGTCCACAACAATGACATATTAGCCGACTTTCTCGTTCCACGTCTTCGGACAATATACAATATAACAACACGCTTTTTCATTCTCCGCTCCGGAATTTTGTGTTTGCGAGAAAGTTTTTCTTTTTTTTTTCTTTTACATTTACAACTTCTTTTCTTTAACGTCTTGTTGAGTTTTGAAACGCGATATTTTGACTTGGAGGGAAGTATCGCGGTATATCAAAGTTAAAAATTGAGACCCGGCAGTGAAGTCCGATTTGCGTAAAGGTCAAAAGCGACTTCGTCAACCGACTTCCATGCAGCCTGCTTATTTCCGAAGCTACCTTACTCGCAGTGGGATACCTTCTTATTACGTGGCTCAGCTCGGAAAATTACGTCGCGCTATATACACAGAGAGAAAGAGAGAGAGAGAGAGTTGATATTCATCATGCTCTCATTACGTGTTTAATTCGTTTTCCTGATTCTTGCGGGATACCGTTGGCGAGAGTAATTTCGAAACTTTCCCCGCAGCAATTACGTTCGCAGTTACTATCGTTTTCTTTTGTTAAATAAATAGTCGCGCGAGTGTGTGTACAAAATCCCTTCTTATAAGCGCGGACTTTTATTTTTTTATGCCGCAATTTCTGACAATATCGCGCGAACAGGGGGCTGCACAAATTGCATGTACTCGTTATAAGAGCAAGAATTTATTTTCTTCGTCTTGGAGTATTATCGGAGTATTGCGTGAGACCGCACTTCGTTGTAAACAATAGAAACAATAGAACTATTACGAATAACGAGTCTCTCACCCTTTTCGTTAGTTGTGTGTCCATCATGAAGTTGTGCACGTGCTTCTCCGCCCGTGTAAGTTCGAGTTTCCTGGAAACGACTGCCACCAGTAAAGCAGTGCACCCGGCTCCCTGAAAATTTGAAAACTGCAATTGCGAGTTTCTTTCGCAGCCAAACGATTGAATGTTAAAATACACGAGTTCTTTTTTTTTTTTCAAAACGATCTCAAGGAGATTAGAGGAAAGAGAGAAAGAGAAGAAATTTCATAAATAAAAAGGAACTCCGGGAGAAGGGGATAAATGGTAACTCGGAAACTGTTGTGAATCGCGGAGCCAGACTTCCTGCAACAATCTCGCCAAGCGGAAGTTTTACGAGGAATTAGTCCACATCGCTAGAACTCAGCCGTATTGGTTAAAGCTTGGCGCGATGGTTGCGAATCTAATGGATTAACCAGAGAAACGATGGCTGGTAGACGAAGCGGGGGACGAGGGGAAAGGAGACAGAGAGGTGATAACATTAAGGAACGAAGCCCCCGGGGGAGTGAATGTACTTGGCGTTTATCGTGTCTCTCCCGTTGCCTTTACTTATAAACGGTCAACGCGTGTATAATCGTATAAAGCGCAAAATCGGCGATACAAATCACGACGGCAAGGCAATTCGTGACAAGCAAACGCGGCGCAGTTTCGAATCGATCGATCGATCAATTGCGACGTTCGCTCGCTCATTACGATTGCTGTACTAGTACACGACGACTAAAGCTTTGATCAGCACGAACGTTTAACACGAGGGCACATCGAGTTACATGTGTGTTCGCGCAGAAATTCCCATTTCGCGATGTACGACAAACTGCGAACCACGCCATTTTCAATACGTTAATTTCGCGCGATCGTCTCAAACGCGCGGCAAAAATTTATTTCCGAGATTGAAATATATATCGCGTCGTCGAGTCTATAGATTACGGTCTATAGAAACGGCGATTACTTTTCTTCTCGAGGTGCTTTTTTTCTTTTTTTTTTTTTTTTGCGGTGAATTGTGTAATCTCTCGAGGGGAAAGAACTCGCACAAAAGTGATAAGAATTTCCGCGACTTTATGTCACAGTTTACGTTCTTACCATCATTCCAGTGGAGACAGCTATACCTCGACCGCAATATGTGTTAGGTACAAGGTCGCCGAAACCGACGCTCAGGAACGTGATGGCGATGAGCCACATGGCGTTTAGGAGATTTGCGTGTTCCTCGTCGTGGAACCTGTTTGCGGCGAAGCGACAAATGTATTATTCCGACAATACATGCGCCAAAATGAACGCGACTTCGAGGTTTCGGTTTGTTAAACTCTACCGCGCTCTACTGACGTTCTCCATTCTAGACTGTTCCTATCTAGATTGTAGAATATTTAAACAAAGGTCTTACAAAGAGAAGAAATAAAGGAAGTTTACTCTCGTGCATGCAATAGAGAAATAAAATTTATAATTAAAACTTATTAAAATTAATTGTAATATTTGTATAGAGTATGTGATAGATGTCCCGACTAATGCTCGATTATTTCTAATACCGCTCGATACCAGATATCCATGAAATTGATCATTTGATGGACGCCAACGATTGGTTGTTCGCGGTCGAAATAGAATTCCATCAAGTGAATTATTTTCATCGCAACATCGATTACACGAATGATTATGCACCGTGCAAATCGCGTTATATCGTGAAAATTTACAATGCGTGCGAACGCATATTAAATAAAATATCGTTCGAAATTTCCCGACAATTTCCGGTACACCGTAATCCCGGGCGCAAAACACCGGGGGTCGGTCTCTCGGATGTTGATGTGTGCGTGTGAGTGTGTTGTGTGTATTTGCATGCGAAAAACAAAATTATCGGGTTGATTTTTTAATTTCAAATACAGATGCAAATACGTGACCACATATTCAATAACTTTCAATTGCGCGCGATAACGAATAATAATCAAATATTGTTATTCAATATACTGTTGTCATAATACAATGATGCGCGATTTTAGAGATGGAGTAAATAAGAACCGATAAAGCTGCATCGGGATGAATTGGAGCTTTTTGGTTAATCAAATTTTAACATTTTGCTGGGATCGACAATTTGAAACAAAAAGAAGATCGATATATCGATATGCGATATATATCGATACGCGATATATATATCGATTTGCGATATATATCGATATGCGATATATATATCGATATGCGATACATATATCGATATGCGATATATATATCGATATGCGATATTATGATGTTTGCATAGACAAATCTTATTCCTGCTCAAAACGCTACTTAGTA